>CM040241.1:132088495-132109021 GCA_022545495.1 Chrysanthemum lavandulifolium | reverse complement strand
CTCTTATTTGCCTCCTCTTGCATAAGGGCAGCCAAGGTTTCGTAGTTTTGAGACACAAAGTCACTTGGCGCTAGTTCAGGTGCGACTTCTTCTAGCGCGAGAGTGTCTGTTTCTACATCTGGACTCCTGTTTCGGAGGGGTGCACCTGGAGTTTTTTTTGAGGTCCTTCTCTGGCACCGACTGCAGGGGAGTAGTAAAAGGGTTGCGCAGTGGATCTTCTACGCTGGTGGTTGTAGTGGCATGGGTTGTCCCCGTGCGTTGTTCTACTGTCAGGAAGACCAGATTTGGGTCTGACCCTTGGTTTTTGGTCGTACTGGTTGTTCCAGAGGCTTGCTTGGGAGTTGATCCACTTTGCTGTTTCTTTCCTTGTAGGTCACTATGCGATCGCTAACTTAGGTTTCCTTGCTTCGTCATTCTAGTTCTTAGTGTTCGGGTCCCACGGAAGGCGCCACTTGTTGATACAAAAGTTGGGCGTTCTTTGTTTGGACTACGATTCCGTATCAATTGGATCTTAATGCTTGAGACCTGCGCACTAAGAAAACAGAAAACACCGTTAGGATTACCGTGGGATTGTCTCCCACGATTATCCTCCGGCGTGAGAGTAAGTAATCGGTTTTAGGGTTTAGTTCAGAGTTAGGGTTATTAAATCGTACCTTTAATGAGGGCAGGGATGCCCTTTATATACACACGAAACCCTTATTGGTTTCGTGTTCCGCAACCTTCGGCGTATCCCGCCTAAGTCGGGCAATCAATACATATCTCGTTTAATAAGAGATATCCGATATCCAAAACCATAAATAACTTTGGGTTTGGGCCTTCGTGAGCCCAAACCATTACCGGGTTAGCCCATGCGTACTGGGCTCAATTGCTAGTAGCGTTATTGGTCGGGTTCATGACCCGACTGCGGACTATACGTCATCAACCCCCTAGACATGGTTGCTCCAATTGTGAGCGTACCGCCCAAATAACCGAAAGGACCCGAGTGATGGTCCAAGAGCTTCAAGACGAAATGAGATTCATCCTCAATCACATCTTAGAGCGCATCAATGCTCTTGCTCATCCACCACCTCAATAGGAGGGTCCTAGTTTATTCTCTTTAAGCTTTTTTTATTTTCCTAGGCTTTTCTTTGTATTTTTTATTTTCTAGGATAAATTTTTAGGACTTTATCCTTGTACTAACACTTCATTGTGTTCCCTTTTCATGATTTTATATTATGAAAAATTTTAACAAATAAATGGTGTTTCTTATATTGTTGTTGCTTGTTACAGGTGTTTGGAAATGCTTGTGATGATGCTTATTACTAACAATTTTTTTTGTAGCTTTTTCACAATCCATGTATCTTTCTCTTGGCACCCAATTTAGGGGGAGCATTGGTCAAGGGGGAGATAATGGCTCGGGCTCATTACATATTCCGCCTCGCATCTTCTTTTTGTTGAGACAAAAAGGGGGAGAAATATATAGAACTTGGTTATATTTGACTTTTATAAAAGTCAACTGCATACTTTGACTTTCTGAAAAGTCAACATCATACTTCAACTAATGAAGACTTTGACTTTCTAATAAAAAGTTAACTGCATACTTTGACTTTCTGAAAATTCAACATTATGTCTAAATTAGACATACTTGCATTATCATTTTTTATCTTTCAAGTTCTAAAACTAATATTTTTATAACTATTGTACAATCTTTACATCTTTTATAAAAATAAATTTTATATTTTGTCCTCAACAAAAAGGGGGAGATTGTTAATACAAATATCGTCATTAAACGTTATTTATATTTTATGATCTTTACCTAAGTTTTGTTAACGACAAAAGTAAATTTAATTTTTATAAAGCTTAAAGCTTGTCAAGTTTAATAGATATTAAAACAAGTTTTTCAAATAATATCTTCATCACTCAAGCATTTACATTTTGATAAATCATATTTTGATATGACTCCAAACCATAATGTATGTTAGTATTTTTAGTTCAAGAATGTTTGGTTTCTTAAAACAAAACATTACATATGTATTTTAACATATTTCTAAAAATAGAAAAACAAACACATGACATCATGTAGTGCATCATTGAAATCCTTAGAAGATTTCACTAGATACTTTGTGTAGATTTAGACTCTACATATCTTACACAATATTGGATAGATATGGTCGACTTTGGTAAGATTTTGGTAATCTTGCTGTAAGACCCCCGCGACACCAAATGTTAACACGGACGGAACCCTTTTAAGGGGTCCGTGGTGCCTGCTGAGCATTTTGGCTATAAATAGCAAAGCCAAACCAAGCTTTTTTCATCCCTTTCTATCATATTCTTATACATTCCTTCTCTCTAACATTTCTAACTCAGTTTCATATCATATTAGTGATCTCTTTTGCAGCAAAGAAGATCAAGGCACATTCAAGCTTCAACAAAGAAGTTGGAAGTCTTGTTTGTTTGTTGTTGTATGATCTTGTGTTGATTCATACATCATTGTTGTACCAAACCATCATAATCGTGTGAGTGTGAGTGGTTAGTATTTTAGTCCTTAAAATACATTGTGTGTGGAGTGGTTGTACCTTTGAAAAGAACTCGACATCTAGCTTAGTGTCGGAAAATAGTGTGTGAAGTGTAAAGGTTTCTCCGCCGGTGAAAGGAGCTTGTTGACTAGTGAAGTTAAACTCTCGAGTGTGAGACTCGGGGAGTGGAGTAGGCAAGGAAAAAGAGTCCTTGTAGGCCGAACCACTATAAACAAATTGTTGTGGTTTGATTGTTTCTTTCCTTATCTACTCTTTATATATTGTTTGCATATTGATTATTATTCACTAACATTTCTAAGATCAATATCAATTGATCTTTCAATAAGTTTCAAAACAAAGTTTTTAATCGGTAAACTATTCAACCCCCATTCTAGTTTTCCACACATATGTTTACATAACATCAAGATTTGAGCAAGATTAAACATGAAAGTACAAGATTAAACAAGTTTTGATGTTTTCTTACAAAGGGTGTGTTTATACGGGGCGTAGAAGACCAAGAAAGAACCCAAAGTGCTTCCAAATTACCCGAGACACGCTTCAAATCAACCCAAAAGCTTGAAAGTACAATCTCGAATTTGTAAAACTTGAATAAAAAACTCTATAGATCTTGAATTTTTGTTGGTGTCGTATGTTTTGAGAAATGAAATACAAGAGAGGAAATATTTGGATGGTAAAATGTGTGTATGAGTATGTGAAGTGTTTAGGATAATAAAAACAAGTATGATCTCATCCAATAATAAGACAAGCTCCAAGAATTAAAATTTCTTACTTTTTGAAGGCATTATGATTCTCCATTTTGGCTATTCGAAATTATAAATTACTTCAAATGCCCTATTCGAGTTACCAAGCAAGGACATTTAAAGGGAATTAAAATGCAAATGCCTCTAATATCCTCCAAATTGCCCTGACCAAACGCCCTTAGATCTTGAATTTTTGTTGGTGTCGGTGTTTTGAGAGTGAAATACAAGAGAGGAAATATTTGGATGGTAAAATGTGTGTGTATGAGTATGTGAAGTGTTTAGGATAATAAAACAAGTATGATCTCATCCAATAATAAGACAAGCTCCATTAACTATTGTTTTCTTGTTTTGTTCAAAAAAAAAAAACTATTGTTTTCTTGTGCGAATGGGCTGACAAACCAAAGGGAGGGAGAGGGGAAAGAAAATTTTGAAAGTTATTAGTGTATCGTGCTCGGGTTGAGTTTAAATGATACCGTGAATTCCCGGTTTGACGTTTTTAGACCTAAACGCGTAAAATAAAGTTTCACGAGCTGCTTTATGAAAATAATATTAAAATATTACTCCATCCGTCCCATAATTATAGTCCCATTGTTGACTTTTTGAAGTCTTTAGTTTTCAACTTTAACCTTAAATATTTTTGTTTATGTTATATATTACTTGATGCAATATATATGAATGAATTAAGTTTTACATGTATTTTCCGTTGATATAATTTTTATCAAGTATTATATAACACAAATAAAAATATCTAAGGTCAAAGTTGCAAAAGCGAAGACTTAAAAAGTCAATAGTGGACAATAATTATCGGTGAGGAGTATTATTTACCGTAAATGTATTTACTTGACTTAAACCATAGCTACTGCAGATACGATGCGCGTGTGGCGTTGTTTTTCAAAGAATGGCGAGATAGCTTCTCGGTTTAATACGTAACTAGTCGGAAGGCGTCGAAATGAATATTTCACATTTTTTGACAAAAGAAAGTAGTTTAAGTGGTCACCGAAGCTTCAAGGTATGTGGGGTGTAAGTGAGTCGAGCCGCTCGTGAAAAGCTCTCGATCGGATCGGTAAAAGCTCGAACGAGCCGAGCCTCTAAACGAGCTCGAGCCTAAGTTTGGGCTCATTTAATAATCGAGCTCGAGCCCCGAGCTCTGTATAAAAGGCTCGTTTGGGCTCATGAGCCTAAACGAGCCATAGAAATATATACGTTATATATATTTTTATACGTATAATAGTGTTAACGAGCTCGAGCCTTGTGTTAACGAGTAGAACTTTGTGTTAACGAGCCGAGCTCGAGCACCTGAAAATTTTCACGAGCCGAGCCCGAGCTCAAAATGTGAGGCTCAAACCCAGCTCGAGCTCGAGCTTTTATATAAGCGAGTAGAGCTCGAGCTCCGGCAGGACTCGGACTCGACTCGGCTGCTTTCACCCCTAATGATGTCTTTGATAACTTCCCAAAATAATCGCGTAAGCTCATAAATGCTTTCAGTCAAATGGCCCATTAATAATAAATTGACATTTATTATTAAAATAAAGTTTGAAAATACCATTTGTCCTTGTTATCTATACAACATTGTGTAAGCTCCGGGAAAATTTCATTTGTAATTAACGACTTAAACATGATTAAAGCACGGATTATATCATCATGAAATTTTTGATCATCACCTTTGCATATCATTTGGCAAATGCCTTATAACACGCAAATCAATTGTTCAAATTATACCGTTATGACCGAATAAAATTCCCCGATCTCGATATTATTAAATATTTAAATTATATAAATAAAATTTATATAAAAATACATAAGTAATAAAATTATTATTTTTTTATTTGGATCTGCCCAAGCCTAACAACCCCTCCATGATTCGCTGGGCCTCGATCGAGCCCAACTCACCAATTTTTTTTTCTTTGGGCCCTCGCTTGCATCCCACCCACACAAAAAGCCCAATATTTTTTTCTCTTGTCATTGGGCCTCCTTTGGTTCTCACCCCAAGCCCAAACCATCCACTTACACTTAGTTTTGTAAATGTACTAAGTAATATTATTGTTGCTTGTTTCATGTGGTCGATCGAAGCAATACAAGGAACCAAAGACACAAAGTAAATAAACAAAACATCCCCTTTGTCTCTTTTTTTGGTGCCGTGGATAAAAGGGGACACAAACCAAACTTAGCCACGCTAATACAATAAACAAATATACTAATCTTACCTTGACCTAGCTTGACGACTTTAACCATTGGATTATATGTCTCACATGCAATTTTCGACATGACTACACCACTCCATCCCCGCAAAACCGGTGCCATGTAGGCATGCCAAGAACAAAGAAGGATCATGCAATATTTTAGTCTCGAGTGCCATGCTTATTAATCCTATAAATTGACCCTCCTCAACACTTAGCAAAAATCTCACAAGAAATCTCACAACAAACTCTCAAAACACTTACATTTATTCAACCATTCGCCCATCGTGGTGTATCGAGTGAAATAAGGAAAGAAAAATGATCGTGTAAGTGGTCTAACGGCGTGGGTAAAGCTGCTTGGGTTATAAGGAAAACAAGGGCTTTCATAGCCGCTCGTTACTCTCTCCTCATTCAGATCATCACCACTCATATCGAGTGTAGTAAGTATTCACAACTCGCTTTCATTTTGTTCCTAGTTACAATTCATATCACACGCTAATAAAGTCATAAAGCACCTAGATAGATCAATTATATGGATTACTTGTTAAATTAATGAGGTACTATAAGTATTTTGAACTAAGTTTTACACAAGTATAATCACAAAACTAGTAGCTAATTCGTTTGTTAAACTCGTTATCATTTTCATATGTCACGATAACAAGTTCATGAACCCACACGATAATTATTCTAAGTCTAATCGATACGCAAGTAAACTTAAACAATGATAACTTATGAAACCTTAGAAACCCTTTAACCCTCCGTTTGCATCATTTTCTATTAAACCAAAATCCATACTTGATTGGGCCTTAAGGCCCAACATGTCTAAAACGTGACCCAATACCTTTTTATCGGCCCATTGTAAGTAAGAATAACTCATAAGCTAAAAATAAGCTAGCTTGATAAGCTTTTAAGAAGTTAAATAAGTTTTGTAAGTCGAAACATGTATTTTGGACTATGATTGCAAAGCGTGAAGTTGTAGGGTCGAAAGTGTAAGGTTTGAAAGTTAAAGGGTTGTTTTACACGTAAAAGTTTATGCATGAAAAGTTTAGGAATGCGTTTGGTAAATATTCTAAACTTAAAGGGTCCTTTTATGCGTATGCGTGTATGCATGGAAAGTCCAGTGGTCAATTTTGCAATTAAGTCAAACTAGTGTATAAGTGAAATATAAACTTTTGTGTCTAAATGTAAACTTTGAAAGTTAAGGGACCAAAAGCGTAAAAGCCAAATTTTGAAATGTTTTATAAAGCATGCTTTTTCTCAAGGACTAAAATTGTCATTTCAAAATTTTGAGTATAAAACATTTTGGGTAAAAGTGTCATTTTCCAAAAGAAGGGACTAAACTGTTACTTTTGAAACTTAAGAGTAAAAGTGTAAATTAGGAAAAAGTTTAGAAAATTTATAAATTTATCACGACTCAGTAAAATGAATATTTTGACAACCTAAAGTGTATAATGAGTATTTTTAAATCGATATTTCATTTAACTTATATATATGTAATTATAAGAATATAATTATATAAAACCGGTAATTCGATAACAACGCACTTAGAATATAAACAAACTAAAACACTCAATAACGATATTATTTTCATAAATCAACAACGGAGAACATTTCACTTATGCGTAAGTGTGAACTTTTGATAAATACCAAACTAAGTCGATGTACGTAAATTGAATTTAAAACATTAAGCACACATAACGCCTATTGAATTGGATAATTCAATGCTCTATTATTTTACAGTCATGAACCAAAGGTTTATCATATTCGAGACTTGCTATCTCATTCTTAGATTTCGGTTTGAAGCCTCCGCTACATCGTATATGATCATATTGTGCTTATTCATTTTCATTAAGGTGAGTTCATAGCCTTGTTTTTACTTTTATTTGCAAACCCCGCGAGGAGATACATGGTCTAAACTAGAACACAAGGTTTTTCATAAATGTTCGCTACTTGATTATTGGAATTGCCTAAGTATTTAGCCATAAGTCCTCAGTATCATGCACCATTAGTCACCGTGAGTGAACGCAGATATCGGGAATAGTACTATAGGGAGTAACGACCCCGTATTGTTTACCGAAAATAACAAGGCGCACCATATTTGATTTGCATTAGGTAATTGGCTATTACCTCCTTTGGGGCAAACTATTACGCACACCGTGATTGGTGTATCTGCAATTGAGTCTTGGTTGTATGAGCTTGGTGCATAATAATCGTGATTTTCTTTATGATACTATTGTTAGTTTACAATTATCATGTTCATGTTCTTGTGTTCAACTTTACATTAAACCTATGGATTTCACTCAACATTTTGTTGACCTTTTAAGCATGTTATCTCGTGTAATCAATGAAGATCATGTTCTTGGTACGGAGGGCATATCAAGACCTTTGTTTGTGGTGTAAAACATAAAGTTATCATTTCTTACAAGCTCATGCTCAGTGATTTTGGGAAAACATTTGAAACAATTTTTAATATTTTGTATCAAACAATGAGTTTTCAATGAATGATAACTACTTTAAAACGTCTCTTTTAGTCGCTTTTCATGATTATTGAATATGATCCCCATCCAAGTAACACGCGATTAGTCTTCCACTGTCATTATGATCTTGAGGGTGTTACACACCGCCATATTTCTCACTTCTCAACACTGGTACAGGCACTATTTGCATAATTGGACATCTACTGTTCCATCCATCCTGCAGTTTTCACTACCATTCTCAACCATATCATTGTCTTTACCATCCAAATGAGTGTTATTAACAATATCATTGGTAACCATTTCACTAATAACTCCACCTTCCCCACCATCTATCATGCCAAAATAACACTGTTTTACTATTACCAACTTTTCTCATTTTATCCCTCAATGCCAATATTTGCTTCCAACCACAGCTAGAGTTCTGATCACATTTAATTTCCCATATACTTCTTTCTTTTAGCCTGATTTTATTAATCCACTTCACTCATAGAGACTCCTAAATGGTGACCATATGAGTAGCTTATTCTATCTTTTTTATGAGGACTTATGTTTGCATCTTTCTAGAGGTTGTATAAAAATCCTCCCAAAATTATATCGTTTTTTTGGGTTTTCAAAGATGATGCCAAGGGTTTATCATGGATCAAATGGGAAAGTGTGATATTTAAAAGAGAGATAGGTGGTTTAGGTATGGGAGGTTAAAAGCAAAAAAAAAAAAAAAAAAAACAATCTCGTTGGTAAGTGGAAATGGTGATTCCATGTAGAGCAAGATGCTTTGTGGTGTAAAGTTTCAAAGTCATACACGAGTCTAATGGTGGGTTTGGGATACATATGAATTCCAGAATTTGTAAAGGTATGTGGGACAATATCATTCGGGCAATAACAATGCTCTTGACAAGGTCGACATCCCTTTCTGCCTCTTATATTATCCGTAAAATTGGGAATGGTCAAGAGATATCACTCTAAAATGAGATCTAGACCGAAAATGGTGTGAAATTAGAAGATAAGTCCCTCGTATTTTTGCATTAGAATTGAACATGAACTGTGTGTTGGCCAATCACTGGATGTTAAGTTTCTTAATGGGCGTTCGGTGGGAGATTGGTGCTGAGAGTTGCACCTAGGAATCGGGTTATTGACGAGTTTTTGAATAAATAAATCTACTAAATTCCATCACCCTTAAGATGATGGTCCTGACCGTTAGAAGTGGAACCTTGTATCCAATGGTAACTTTACTGTTAATCAACTTACTTCACTTGTTGATGCGAAACTTCTTGAGGCTTATGCCTTAGGCCGCAAGCTGTTGGAATAATTGGGTCCCTAACAAAGTTAAAGTTAATATATGGAGAGTTGTTAATATTAGGCTTCCTACCTTTCTTTCCTTATCATCCAAAGGTATTGATGTACCTTATGAGTGATGTTCGCTCTGCAATGAAGTGGATGAGTAAAAATAGAAATGGCAAAAAGACCATTAAACAAGTCCTTTACGATTGTTTAATAATGAGACGTCTCTGGAAAAGGTGTTTGGATTGGTGGAAAATTGCGCCTCCAACAAATTTCTATAAAAGATGCCATCTTTGGCTCCTTTGTCTCGAACGGCTCAAAGTTGGATGGAAAACGTCTTCAAGGGGTTTTAGACTACTACAAGTAAGGGAGTGAGCACCTCCTCTCACGCATTGCTAGCATTCACTATATATGCAAGGATTTTTCTAACGTATCTGGCGCATGCATATATAAGGGCAATGCGATCCGCCAAAAAGAGCGCTCGGATCCGCGTATTTTATTTGAAAAGTGTATTTTTGGGAGTCCTGGCGTTCTTCGTGCGTCCCGCCGTCTCTGTATCTTAACACGCGTCCCAAGACGTATTGAAAACCCTTTCTATAATAATGAGGGCCTCATCTTTTTTATATTAATTATTATTTGTTTTGTGAGTGTGTGTGAGGTATTTAGCGATGTATGTTTTTCAAGGTTGTAAAAATCGCTAGGCGCTAGTGAGGCGGTTGGGTAGGGCTTAGCAATTAAACGGTTAATCGAAGATTAATCGGATTGGAATTTTTATGCACAAAAATGTAATTTTAGATATTATATTATTTTATATGTATGGGATAAGCGTATTGCATCAAAGTTCAAATATTTCAAGTGTTCAAATATAGAATTAATACATAATTCTTCAAAGTTCAAAGTCAAAAATAAATATTACTCGGTTTGTTGACCATTTTAAGCGACCTCTGACCGATTTATCCGATTAATCGGTTTGTTGATCGATTTTTAAGTGATTCTGTCCGATTTTTAAGTGATTTTGTTGACCAATTTTTAAGCGCGCTTTTGTCCGATTAATCCTATTAGACCGATTTTGTTCGATTAATCATTTTGTTGACCGATTTTTAAGCGATCTTTGACCAAACTGATTAAATAGGCAGATTATGATAAATCAAGGCGCTTAATGAGCGATCAACGATTATGTGGGGATTAATCGGCCGCTTGGGCCGATTTTTACAACAAAGATGTTTTTATATAAGTAGGTATTTTAATGAAAGGTGAGAGAGTGATAATTATTAGGAGGTGAGAGAGTGATAATTATTAGGGGTGAAAAGTGAAAGGGAGTGAGGGGAGAGAAAAAACTGATTTGAAGCTGAGATAGAAAGTGAAGTTGTGTGACTGCTGAGAATAGTCTTATATGCGTTAATGTGGTCCATATAGATATGGAGATACCAGATAGTCCACGCTCCCGAAGAGTCCAGAATTGCTATATTAATTGAAGACATCTTCCCTCAAGTTTAACAACTTTCGCTTCTTTGGCTTTCGAACCGTTGTAGCCTTGTAGGAATCTTCAGCTCTACTAGAATAGATGGGTTTTAGCCCTTTAAAGAGCTAGGTGCAGTACATACCAATAACAATAATATGTTATTAATGTGTCATCTTAGCGTCACATCATCACCTCACTAATAACTAAAACACCTTTAAAATAAATAAATAACTAAATAAATTATTTGTGCTTGTATGTCCCGCAACAAATCCCACAAAAAATACTCACTTGCTTAAAAAAAAAATAAAGAAATACCAACAACAACACAATTCGTGTGTTTTTGTGAATGGCGGACTTACAACGGCTTACACCGTGCTCTCTTAGGAGGTTTTAACTAGTGGTTAGCCTATGCTTTTTATGGGTTTGAGTTTTTTCTGTTTTTTTTAGTGTCTGTTGATGATGTTTAGCTTCCACCTTGGAGGTCTTGGTACTTTTTGGTTCCCTCGTCTTAAAGGTGTTCCAGTTTCTAGGGGTGAAAACGAGCCGAGCCGAGCCCGAGCCTGTCAGAGCTCAAGCTCGGCTCGTTTATATTTTAAAAAGCTCGAGCTCGAGCTCGGTTCGGTTCGAGCCTTAAGATTTGAGCTCGAGCTCGGCTCGTGTTATGATATAAAAAGCTCGAGTTCGGCTCGTTTATGATGTTCTTATATAAACCTCGAGCTTGGCTCGAGCTCGGTACAACATCAACAATCACATATCTATTTGAAGCTTAGCTGCTTCTTTAATTTCCGAAAATTTGAAAGAAAGAAAAAAAACCATTAACAATTTCATTCTGCTTTTCTTTTGTTTAGATAAGAAAAAAAACAAACAACAACAGCCATCAACAAGATCTAAACACCATCAACCAAATGCTAAGATCTAGACGCAGTCAATCAACCAAAAACCCATCTCCATCCAACCTCATGTTTACAACAAGAGACAATCATACTACTCTAATACAACCACTCGAAAAGAAAAGAAAATAGATCTCAGTTTGTGTTTGAAGTTATTACAACATCTTGAATAGATATAAACACTCATCATATATCTTTTTAGAATAATAACTCTTTTAGTATTCAAACCTTTAAAAGAAAAAAACAAAACCATGTTGTTTCATTCCACGATACAAGAACAACAAAATCACAACCTACCTAAGTCCTTCAACAAAATCAAGAACCAAAACTTTAAGCAAAATATTAAAGGGTGCTTCTGTAGTGGCTGCTCGTTGTAACAGAAAGAAAACAAGGAGAATTTATGTTGTTTTTCATGTTGAGTGGTTACAAAAGTTTGATTCACGTTTAGAAGAATCAAAGGGTTGATTTTTTTTATGTGGTTTTAGATAAGGATTTAGGAAGGGAAATATGAATGGACAAGAGTGTTCAGTGTGAGGCGAGATAAAATTGAGCATAAATTAATTGTTTTGGATTCTAACATACGTATTTAAATACATAGAAATATAATAAAGCTCGTTTAGGCTCGCGAGCCTATTCGAGCTTTATAAATAAAGCTCGGGCTCGATTATTAAATGAGCTTTAGTTTAGGCTCGAGCTCGGGCTCGAGTTCGTTTAGGCTCGGCTCGTTCGAGCTTTTTATCGATCCGATCCCGAGCTTTTCACGAGCGGCTCGGCTCATTTCCACCCCTAGTTGCATACTTGCATTGCCTTGCTTTTCCAAACAAAA
This sequence comes from Chrysanthemum lavandulifolium, assembly GCA_022545495.1. Lineage (NCBI taxonomy): Eukaryota > Viridiplantae > Streptophyta > Magnoliopsida > Asterales > Asteraceae > Chrysanthemum > Chrysanthemum lavandulifolium. The sequence continues at coordinate 132,096,655 of CM040241.1, read as the reverse complement.
AGTCTAACGAATTCACACACATTTGTTTTGGATAATTCAGTTCTATTCGGGTGACATTGAATGGGTGTAGCGTAATATAACAAAGTCAATAAATTATACAATATAAAACATAAATAGAGTTGGCCATTTGTTAATTAATTATAAAGTTCCATTATTAGCCAAGCCCAAGCAACCTAATAAGTCATATGAAATATCAACAACTCTAAGATTGTCACTCCTACTTTTAAAATCAAATTTGTCAACTCACGATGATCATATCATGTTAACCATACCAAAAATACTATTAGGGGCGTTTGGTTAGGGCAATTTGAAGGATATTGGAGGCATTTGCATTTTAATTCCCTTCAAATGCCCTGTTTGGTAACTCAAATGTGGGCATTTGAAGTAATTTAAAATTCTCCCGAATTGCCAAAATGGAGATAATCAAAATGCCTCCAAAAAGTGAGAAATTTTAATTTGCTTGAAAAAAAATTATAAACTTTTTTTCTTATTGTTTTTTTATAAACTTTTAAATAAAATATTTATTAATTTTTTTATAAACTTTTTTTATAAATTTTTTATAAACTTTTTTTTTAAATTTTTTATAAACTTTTTTTTATATATTTTTTATAAATTTCTTATAAATTTTTATAAACTTTTTTTATAAATTTTTTATAAATTTTTTAAAACTTTTTTTTATAATTTTTTTTTATAAATTTCTTATAAATTTTTTATAAACTTTTTTTATAAATTTTTTATAAAATTTTTCATAAATATAAAACTTTTTTTATAAATTTTTTATAAACTTTTTTATAAATTTTTATAAACTTTTTTATAATTTTTTTATAAACTTTAAGTAGAATATTTATGAAATTTATATTAAAAAATAAAAAATATTTAAAATTTTTGTCAACCAAACATGCGAAGGTATTTTAAATTCCGGAATTTTAAATTCTCAAGAATTAAATTTTAGAATTTAAATTCCGGAATTTCAAAATACCCCAACCAAACGCCCTTGTAGTCTTGTATATATATCTCCTCTTAGACCAAGTTTCTTCATAAAAAATATAAAAAAATTAAAAAAATAAAAACAAACAAACTCTTAGACTAAAAGGGCGTTTCTTTTTCTTTCCAGATTAAGAGTCATATAAATATATGTACATTCTATGCGGGCCCATATCTATTAATGACTCTAGATGGAGAGAGGATCACATTTTATGGCTTGTGAATATTGAGAGATTAGTGAAAATACGTAGGCTTCACATTAAAAATGAATATTATTAAATAGTTGTGTGGACTTATGTGGACCCAATCCCTTAGCCAAGGGGAAAAAGAAATACAACCCAAGTGTATTACAGAGTATGTAACCATAAACTTTATACCGTATGTGTTATATTAGCAATAAGCTTCGGAACATATTTATATTTGAAATTGTGGATACGTAGAGGGGTTACGTTTTTTTTTTTAACTTTATTTTTTGTATCAAATAACCAATTAAGTATGATGCAATATGATAAGTGATAATAATAATTTTACAGCAATAATAATAATGAGGTTGAAAGAAAACTTATCAACATAATGCAAGACAATAAGTAAAGGAGAGATCAAACCGGACAAATAATTTATAGTGGTTCGACACGAAACTTCTTTCGCCTACTCCACTCCCGAGTTCTTACTCGAGAGTTCTTTCACACATTTCAAAAAGCTCCCTTTCGGTGAGAAAAACTTACAACGTCGTTTACAAGTTTACCGATACTAAGCTAAATATCGAGTTCTTCTTCGGGTATAACCAAATCCGTTGTGTTTTTGGCCCACATACAACAAACCTATTAACCATTGTATTTTTAGGCCTAAACACATCAAACCGATAACCCTTGTGTTATAAACTCTAGTTTGAAATATAATGGGTGATACAGGTTTGGTATGGTGGTGATACATGGTGTTGTATAATGGGAACAAGGCATGATTGTCCAATGGATTATCAAGAACTCTAAGCTTGGTAAGGTTGATCTTCTTTTGATAAGAAGCTTTTAATTGATGAAGATGAAAAGAGCTCTAAGATTGTTGTTGTGGATCTTCACATGCTTGTATGCTTTCAATGGATGAAGATGACAAGAGCTCTAAGCTTGTTTTGATGGATCTTCACATGCTAATATGGTTTCAATAAATGAGAGTTATAAGCATTATGATCACAGGTTAGTGAGTGTTTTGAAGACTTGAGAATGCCTAACATTGCATTACAAGAGCTTAGTTTGAATGGTAGCCAAATGAATTGTTTAAGCAGGCAAGTAAAGTGTTCTCAGGCCCCGGCGGATCCTGAGAGGATCCGCGTCCTGTTCAGGATCCGTATGTCTCTGATTTTGACATAAAATTTCATACATTTTGAATTGTCATTAAACACTTGTTGGCTTTTGTTATTTTTTAGTTTCTAGAGATAATTAACTAGGGAAAACACGTTTGATGCTTATCTAAAGTGTTGAACACTCTATACTCAAACATGGTTTATAAAAAGTTTGATGCAAAAATGCATGCTTTCCCAAAAGTTTGAATTAGTTTGACTTACACTAAAGAGCGTGTTTATGTTTTCAAACTAATAATTTAATTTGAAATACCTTTTTAAGAGGAAGATTCTTGCTAGTTGAAAAATGCATGATTGAAACATTTTATTTGAAGATATCTTATAAAATATGAGATTAAAACTTATGCATCATATTATAAAATGTGGAAGCACAATTAAATGCAAATAATGAAAATCATTTTGATTTATATAATAGAGCTTGCTTGATTGAGTATGAGCAAGTTAAAAATGCGTTGAATATTTAGTTTATTTAAAAGCCATATTTTATTAAACGTTTTAAGACATCATGACTATAAAACACATTCTAAACATTCTCAATAGTTTGTTAAATGTTTTGATCATAATGCAACATAATAAACATATTCGAATTTGTGGTGAAACACGAGAAGACTTGATACTTCGAAGACAAGAAGCCTTGAGAAATATATGTTTTGACAATTTATTGTTACGAGTAACTAACGCATTTTACGTTAGATATTACAAGTTACATATTTGTCATCATTTAAATATCAAATTTCGTTGTCATCATTTAAATATCAAATTCCGCTTAGATTAAACAGATTCATAAAAGATCGTTATATATTTGTCATCATTAAACAGAGTACGGTAACAATCACAAACAAGGCAAGATCTACACACAAACAAGAGTATTACTTCATTTATCTATTTATAGAAACATAGTACGAGTACAACATGTAACGGAGAAAATACAACATAAATCTTCATCTCTTCATCATAAATGAATAGACAAAAACGTAAAATATACTAATAAATAACTAAAAAGCATTACATAAACATAAAAACTTATTGTAATTTAACAAAACAGATAGATATGAAAAGACTTAAGATCGAGGTGTTTGAGTTAGTTTATTTTATGTGCTTATCGGCTTATGAGCTTGGGCTATAATGGATGCATAAGCTCAAAGTATGCTTAGAAGCAGAGGAAGAAAAAAAAAAAAAAAAAGCTTTTCGGCTTTTCCAATCTCAGTATGCCAATAAGCCCATAAAATAATCTAAAGCAACACCCGTTAAAAAGCCTTTCCATCTTGACCATCAACCACCACTAGTCATAGTGGTTATGGTCGATGCCACAGGGGCAGAAGCGTCATTTTTCTTGATGATACCAAAGTAACCGACAGCTCTCGAGGCTGTAGAAACTAACGTTTCTGCAATCTCTCCAAAAATCTGAGCTATAATTCTTCCCCTTGTAGTTCGAAAAGCCCTTGTAGGCTTCTTCACTAGTGGCCCTGTAAAATTAGCAGCCATAGTACAAAAATTGCACTTTCTAGACGATTTTAATCGGTTTTTCAAGTAATCGATAGTTAGAAAAATAAATACTAAAAGGTTTGCTCTTAGAAAATCAAGAATTAAAAAAAAAAAAAAAAAAAAAAAAAAAAAAAAAAAACTGAAATTTAATTATAAACTAACAATAAAAATTGATAAAGAGGATCAAAACTGAAGTTGAAATTTGAATGTGTTACGGTACTTTTTGTTTCAAAACAAGAACAGCTAGGGATACTTTGGTCATGATAATGCAACGACTTAATCGAGTGAACGCTTAATTTAAAGAGAAGTATGGCAATGAAGGTGGTGCATATTTTGGGCGTGGAATGAATAAGTTTTGTATATTGAAGGGTTTAATTGAGTGTTGATTTGTAGGTTTGTGTGTGTTTCGGGGGATCCTTACAACAGAAGGCAAGGGAGATGAATGAATTGAAAATAGTTTGTAAATTCGCTCGTTTTATAGGCAGGGTTTGACCTTCGAAGGTGCTAAACTGAAAATGTGTGTAAGTTGTGAAGTATAACAATTGTCAGCTGGACACTAGACAAGCGTCATCACCAATCTAAGTTGACCGGATTGCTCTATGTAACACAAGTCATATATGATATCTTGTATAAATGTTATCATGCATGTTGAGATAAAATGAACATATAATATACATATGTTGAAAGGAATGTTGTATCATACGTAAACGATGATGTAAATGTTTATATGCTAAACAAGTTACTCACTTGTCAACTATGTACGTGGATCCTACAATCATCCTATCTTATTCGATTACAATAATAATTTTCCTCTAATCACCTTGTGTTATGCCATCTCCAACCATGATATATGATAAGGTATAGTCTTCTTTACATAGTTAGAAGAAGATAATCACACTTAAGTTATTAAAAAAATAGGATAGTAAAGTAATAGCGTATGTTGGAATGGTACTCCGGAGTAGCTGGAGTGACGAAGGTCACTTCAGGTCCGGAAGCAATGACGTACGAGCTAAGACTACTTCGGAAATAATGTCCTACCAACAGACAACGGTTGTACGATAGCGTCGAATGAAGCATAGTGGTCCACAACGGTTACCTGCGACATCAAGACAAGATAATACCCGAAGGCGGCTCCTGATTTCAACATCGATTTACTCACTTCACCTAGAGACAATCTCATCTGCACAATGCTCGTGTCGTGAAGCCAAAGGCAAGGTAGTTGATGCAGGTTTTACTGACCAAGTTTTAATATTTATATTGTCTCGTTATACCTATGGTCTACCCTAATGCACTAACGGGCAGTGTACCCGGTCGTGTATAGTGTAGTACTCGGTAAAACAAAAGTCGTCTCAAAAGCTATGCGTGCGGATTCTAACTAAGTCTAGGTGTCACAGGATTTAATTGGTTTTGAGGTCGAAATGATTAGTTAACAACTAAAACAAGAAAATAAAAGATAGCAAATAAAGGCGAGGGTTGTGATCAATAGAGGAGAAGTGTGCTAACCTAGTTACTCATCCTATCAAGTTAAGTTCATGTTTAATTACTTCCAATTGCTTCAAGTGGGGGTAAAAGTCGCTAGGACAACATTTGGTCAGTTCGTCCTAACCTATCAGCAAAGGTTTCCACTGGAGATCAATAGGTGACCCCTTGAAAGTCCAGTTGTTTTTAGTCCCCTAAGCCAAGTCATTAAGTTCCGCTACATGCAAGATTCATAACAATGAGTGCCCGGGCGCTAGCATCTTAAACACTCATCCCTAACTTCTTAAGTTCATCCAAACGGTAGGTGATCAGTTGGTCAAATCGCACAAGCAAAGAAGGGTTATCAGTTGGTCAATTCTTACCTTTCTCACCTAGTCTACCTACTTAGGGCCAGTTGGTCATATCTCCTAAGTAACTAGCCACTACCGCCATTCAAAACTACCGAAACAAGGGTGGCTACCAACAAACTATGCATGCATACACTAGAAACAATTATACAGAAGCAATGTAAACATAAACAAAACAATTAAGGAATCATACCTATGCTAGCACCGGAGGTGCTTAGCCGATCATATTAACTAAAACGATCGATTCAATGTTTAACATATCGAAATACATGAATTGAAAGTAAAGAAATGATAAATTGCTAATGCTTATCGTAGGGGAGTGATTTCTCCCTTGGAGATGACTCCGTATGCTCCCTAAGATCTGCCTTCAACCTTCTACCCACGTTCTCTGATTTGGTGTGTGGAGTGAATGAATAGAAATGCTGGAATTTGGGCGGTATTTATAGGCCAGATCTGGTTACTGCGTAACTTAAGTTGAGAGTTACGCCGTAACATCCATTTCTTCGTAATTTGCTCTGGAAAAGCTTGTTACAGTGTAACATCAGGAATGAGTTACGCCGTATCTTCAATAAATCGTGGTTACGCCGTATTTGTGGAATTAGTTACGGCGTAGCTTGCAGCGGCGCGGAACATCATTTGACCTAATTAGTTACGACGTAATCCTAGGAGGGAGTTACGCCGTAATCTTCAGTTTAGTTGGTTTTCTGAGCCACGCTTCTGTTACGGCGTAATGTGAGAGGAGAGTTACGCCGTAACATCTTCAAAATGAGCATACTATCATATATCTTCAATAAACTCTCCAAATCCGCGTCTCATTAGCTCCAATGCTCGTAATTTACCTACAAGTGAAATATAGAGGAAAACAAGCGTAAATCCATATAAATGATATAAAATACGAGCATTATCGGGGGAAATTGACACTTAATATTCAGGATTATTTTATGTTATCAAATATCCTCCCACTTCAACTCTATATGCCCTCAAGTAGACCTTATTAGATAGATTCCTAAAAAGATATCTCCCATTACCTGGAAAATATAAGTTTACAAATCCCTTATGCTAGAATAAAACAAAGCCGAACACCTCACGAAAAGGTAACAAAACACTCAAATCTCTCAACTATTTTAAGTGTCAATTACGGGGTGATCACTTAACGCACAGTCATAGCATGTATTCTATCATAAGCTTGGCGGTTACAAAAATCTCCACCACTAGAGTTAAGGGCTAAATAATTCTCGAAGGCAATATGGGTAGACACGACAAAGGTTAAGGAAGAGTTGTCATTACTAACATGTCACGGCGAAGTGGACAAAATCAATGATACATGACCAAATCCATGGCCAAGACACCAAAGATTGCTCGCTGCATCACCTAGACACGCTTCATGACTAAATGTTAGGATAAGACATGGGATAAAATTGGTGTAAAATAAAATCAAGCAAATAGTCTAAATCTATAACCAATTCATCACCACTTACCGTTTGTCCAAAGTTCAAGTTTCGAAGTTAAGAAACCGGATCATGATAATACCAGGTAGATGTGTCATTAGAGGACGTCATGATGGGCACATTACCAGCTCCATTCTTCAAAAGTGACTGAGGTGGCCTCCTCGATACTAAATCTATAATAAGCTCATAAAATAGTGATTATAACTTCGCAATTTACAATCAAATGAATAACAATAACTTTTTTCTTTTTTTCTTTTTTTGTTCGAATCACTTCATCATTTTTTTTCCTCATAACTAATAAACATAACATCCTCCCACTTGAGATGAACAATATGAGAATTTGGAGGGTCTTAAATGATCTTTAAGAATATGTCTTCGACGAAAGCGTGATTCCCGAACCTTTCCACTTGAACCTTGAACTTACGCAAACAATGACTTCCCAATTACAAATAAAGACTACAGGTAGGCTAAGGTGTATGGGTGTAACGAAATAATATGTTGGGTGAACAAAATGAAAGGAATGGCTCAGATGGGTGTATCTAGGGGTATCTCGCACTAAAGGTGAGTGCAACAAAGGGTTTAACATGGGGGTCGAGAAGTCGAGGTGACTAATCGATAGACACACAATGATAGGCTATTTGGGTGATAATCCAATAATATTGCCTTCTTAAAATGAAAAGTCCATATACATCAAGCTAACTCAACATACCTCGTCTATGGTCTCGAAATGATGCAAATGCTAAGTTCTAAAGTTTACAAGCTACCGGCACACTCATAATTTGGTGGATTTGGGGTAAAAATTTAGAAACGGATAAGGTTAGTCTCACCATATAATATCAAGGGTTATAATGTGCTCGGCTAAGGTCTAATCTAGTTAGGTTAAGAAAAACATGTTAAAATTTTAAAAATGGCATAATTTTTCAAAATAAACTAGAAAAACGAGGGCAAAATAAAGTTCAAGAGATAATGAAAAAGAAAAAGAAAAATTCTAAAAACGAGGGCAAAATAAAGTTCAAGAGATAATGAAAACGAGGGCATAATTTTTCATAATTTTTCACACTAC
>CM040241.1:131962764-132088395 GCA_022545495.1 Chrysanthemum lavandulifolium | reverse complement strand
TGTGGAGCAAGCCTTGATGCAAATTTAAAGAAGAAAAGAAAACAAAGCAGAAAAAGACAATAAGGTATACCTTCCGTAAAGGACGGATAGATCGTTAAATTCACAAATATACGATCTCGATCTCACTACTATGAGTATCAAAGAAAGACCTGAACTGCTTGTTACTTTGAGTATCTTTTGTCTACTATAGATTTTCTCAAATCTCCGCACACAAAAAGAAGATTAGCGTTGTTTAAGTTTTGTGAGATCATGAGATGGACGTAAAATAAAAAAATAAAAAGATGTAATGTATTAACATGGAATATTTTTTTAGAATATTTTGTAAATTGCAATTAAAATGGTGTATATATTCAACCGCTCTTTTCAAGTTTTGTGAATCCAAGAAGCTTGGGTGTCGCAGAAACCAATATTAGTCGATACACTTGTCTAAAGTGGCACAAAGAGTGGACTTAGGGACAAGCACCAATGACACTCTTTCTTCTCTCCATTCTGAAAAAGCACAGCCGGGATGCTTTTATTCCATATTTGGATGGTATATCCGCGCTCATCTCGTGTTGATCTTATAGCACAAAGCTTTTCCTAAGATATTTTTAGCAAGCTCATCAACAACTGGAGCTATCATGCGGCAGGCCCACATCATGGTGCCTGTAACTCTCCCGTCAAAGATAGTACAAATCTGCTAATTTAAAACAAAGTTATACACCTTATCTAGGCACCTACCGTTCACGGTTGCAGTAGGGAAACATCTGGCCAAATTACCGTACCCCAAATCTACCATAACATAAAAATTAATAATCTATAAAACATTTTTTCTATCAAATTTTCAGATAACCTATTAGTTAATGGTCATCATTCTTTTGCCCTTTTTCAAGCTTTGAAACTTACAACATTTGATCTCTGAATGTGACATAATCTTACACTGGGCACAAAATAGTCTGTTACTGTTTGGGCATTCCGATGATGTCACAGATTGTCCCCCATTATCGACCAACACAATGCAGAACAACATCCATGTTGAATAGACTCCTTTGTGAACGCGGGCAGATGGTGTTTGCTCATACATTAATGCACAAGTTACATAAATCCTATTTGGCGCAAAACCTGAAATTTGAAATCCATATTAATTTCAGAAGTCCTTTAAAAAATTATTTATATTTTCGTAAGAAGAAGTTGCAAAACACAATACCAAATGAATGTACTTACTTTGGTGAAGAAGAAAATATATATATCTCGGCTGCAAGCGTGGGGCAATAGACGCAAAAACACCAAGTGGAAGATTTACTGATGGGAAGGCCTCCATGACCTCAAGGAGACTTCTCTGGCTTTCAACTATCCACTGAGCATATTCTTTCTGGATAAAATTAATGCAAGAGATGAACATCCGTTTACATATCAATAAAATTAACATTGATTCAAGGTATACAAAAATGAAACAAATACCAACCTTTCCAGCAGGAGACTCAAGAAATTTCAGTCTATCAGCTTTAGTGCAATCAGTAGCATGAGCAACTAAAGCAAGGAAAGCTGACTGTAGTGCATATGCATAAAAAGCATTTGTCAAGTTCAAATTCATACGGGAATTCTTAAACAACCATTTAGCATGTCGGTTCAAAAATATAGGCATCATAATACCTTTTCATGAAAGCTCAAAACATTAGCATAGGGAGCCAATGATTATCTCTGATTGAAGATTTCTGATACTCTCAATGGTGGCAGTTCCAGATTCCGAGTTCTTCCACTTAGTCTTGCTGCATTTTTAACGATACATAATGATTAGGCATGATATCCTCACATGTTGATATATAATTTAACAATAAAAAATGAACACCATTTGCAACGATGCATAATGGGTAGTTTTATGTACTTTCTCACCTAAAAGATACACAAGCCAATATCGATAATTAGAGCTGAAGAATAGTCTGGTCAGCTAGGTTAGGTAAAGGGTCCAAACGGGTCAAGTTTGGTTATTGTCCATCTTTATTGATCTTAATATACAATAGATATTTATATAATTACAAAACTGGATTTTAAAAGTAGAAATAAAGTTATTTAAGAGGTTGCAAGCAATTACGTACACTGTGGGTTACTCAAGGGCGGACCTAAGGCTAATGGAGGTGGTGACCTGAAACGTCCTTAAAAACCGAAATAATAACATGTGAACCACCCGTGTTTCGTGGTATACCTTCCCACCAATCTTTTTCCGTTTTCAAAATATTGATGATAAGTAGATAAGGCATATCACGAAAAAATTCCCACTTTCCCATTTTAAATGCTTTGGTTTCTTGCTCATCGAAACTCCTAATCCTCCCTCTTTCTTTCTCTTCATCTGCACTTTCATCTAACCCCAAATTTAACGATAAATTCAATATGTTTTGTTTGAACCAAGCTTCACCACCAACCCATAACATAATCTTTTATTGTTGACAGTATCTGTGAGCAAAATCTAATGCTAGCTCGGTTTTCCCATTCCTAGACTCCCATTGATGCATACTATGTCCGCTCCAAACTTTGTATTTCCCACTTTTTGTTTTCTTGTATTTCGCTTTTAAATGAATATCTCCCAATTACTGGTTCGACTCAAGCTCCTAATTCCGGTTCGTTACACTTTCCAACTTCTAAATTAAAAAACTTCCCATTTTTACTTCCATCTACTTAGCCCTTTTGATGTTCCTGGTTTTATATTTCCAAATGTTTAGCCAACACCAAGATAAGCAAAATAAGAATATTTCCTTAGCAGCTAGAATAACATATAGATCATAATTCAAATTGCATAAAAAAGGAAGAAAGGGTGTAAATCTAAAAGTAGGGGTATTCCTACTTATCATCTCAAATAAACATAATTCCAACAGAGACAAACAAACAAATATAGAGAAATCATCATTTACTTTGTTCAAATCCGAAAACTCTAAGTGAAACTGAATGTACGTGTACCTTAAATGTCTTTGAATTAATCATATGCGGTTTTTATCCTGAAACAATGCAACGGTACAGTTACTAATCCTACACGATTACATTTACTGAATTAAATATCGATCATGATCATAGGGCACATCAGTTATTTGTTTACGCACTCAAATCATGCGCATAATGAATCCACAAACGAATTACTAATGATATCAAGACATAACTATAATATGTAGGACCACACAAGTTTAGTTAACCTGATTAAACAAAAAACTTAAATTAACTAATCACAAATCATTGAAACTATAAATAAAACTCACCAAGAAATCATTGTTTTAAGATTCATTAGAGATCGTTGTCCAAGTTATCACTAAACATATAGAGTTTAACAAACTTATGATTAGATACTACATGATCAAACAACACTCGGAATGTTAGGGTTTTTTCTGAGAGGAGGGAAGAAGAATGACGGGGTGTTATGTTTATCGTGTAAGGTGTTCTGATTTTATGATGTGTATTGTTTTTATGGGCTTAGGGCTTTTTTTAGTCAAATTCCAGGGTTTATTTATAGATTAGAAGTTGCAGAATATATTCAAAAAAAAAAGTGGTTCAGTGGTTAAGATACCCATCACTCTTTAAAACAACCATAGTTCGAACCTTTCTAGTATTATTTTTAAAAATTTAATACCGAAATTTTGAAAGGATTAATAATTGCTTAGGTGGACTAAATGTGATGATATGGAAATACGACACTAAGATTATGGGACGCCAAGTTGATTTTACGCAGACGCCTCTCTTATATATAATGATAGATATATATATATACTTAGGTAGTTACCGCCAAGACGCCCAAAAGAGTTAATGTGTTAACTTTAAACGTGATCATGTTTTGTAGCATGTAAACCACGTCGTCGATTTTAAAATGTACAAATTACTTCCTTTACATAATTAAAGGTGAACAATGATACTTGTTCATGTAAGGCTATATAGTGGTTTTTCATAGCGATAGTTTACATCTACATACCTGTCACATTTTAAGCTAAAAATCATTTTGGTTTATAATATTGTGAAAATGCTTTCCTAGGGTTCGTTGGTGGTGACATACTCACATGTGTTTTATATGTAATATAACCACGACCAAATACGATCATGCGAACAAATTTTTTGAATCAGAATATAAAAACACATTTCGATAGACCGAATGCATTTAAGATGCGTTTAAAAAAAAATTGATGTTTCAAAAATTAACACTACATCAAAAAAATCTATAAAGGTCTCGAGCACTCGCGGAAACACCTTGATTCCATTCCTGGTTTTATAGTTGTCATTCAAGGTGTTTTTGTCCATTGAGCATGTTGTGATACAGTTGTATACCTTTCACTTTACATATGTTTAGAAGGATGCACTAAAATGTGAAATAATTATTAGTTGATTAAATTAAAGGTGAATTTCATGAGTTGGTTCCAAAAGGAAAAGCTTTAAGACAAAGATAATGTGTGGGATAATCATGTTAAGTTCAAATTAAATTTGTTAAAGTCACTTAATAATGAAACAAAAAAGTACTCGTTATTAAATAGATCATGAAAGTCAAGGTGAAAAATATACTCCATCTAACAGTGGATGTGACAATACTAACCAAACCATCCATCCATCACAAGATCACAAATAGGATATAATGATTTACCACATGCTTGTATAGTTGTATCCATAGCCCATACCTTATTACTTGATGAATAGTAATGTGGCAAACTGAAAGTCACCCTACTTTATTATTTTGAAAAATTTAAGTTTTTTTTTTTTTTTTTTTTTTTTTTTTTTTTTTTAATGTATAATTTACTATATCATGCTCATGAACATCTTAAAACCCAATTTTTAGCAAGTATACTCTATTTTATTCTATGTAATTTAATGCACAAACCAATGAACATAAGCGATAATAAACATGATACATATATACAAACTACTTAACGATAATAAACACAACTTAGATTGCTTAAGAAAGATGTATCTTATTCAATACCAACAAAAGTGGGCGAATTCTGTAAATGTTGTCCAAGAGCTGAATATTGAAGGTACGCACCACTATCATCTTCTAAACAGGGATTTTGTAACTATTCGATCTTGCTTCATATATGCATACCTCTAATATCGCTCATCACGAACGCCAGTATATTATTCTGTAGCAAATCAACTAACCACGCGTGGATCTTCATTCTTTCTCTTTGTGACTTTTATGGATTGATATTACATCACCTTTTTGATTATCGCACAATACGCGTTGTGGAATAGATCTTTGTAAACCGCAACGCCAGATCGCGCGAATAATCAAAAAGTGCACAGATCACCTCCGACTTTTATACATTATCTAGAATTCCTAAAACATGTTTGAAGTTAGTTTTAAAAGGCTACTATAAATACTACTACTGTATATTCTTTTTTTTTTCTTCTTTAAATGTACCAAATCTCTAGTGTCTAATAACAATTCTAGTTTTGTTCAAAAGATAATATAATTGTATGTCATGAAATAAGAAGCTGGAAGAGAAACATAGATTACTACAGTATAATAAATTAAGAATCTAATTGTAAATTTTTGGAATTTTGAACCTTGTTAAAAGTGTGTAGCTTTGTTAAGAAACTTGTTCGAAGATGGTAAACTGCACCTAAAGTTGAGGTATTTGCACATTTTCAAGTAACAACAACCCCTCTTCATTTTATATCATCTTCTCTGCATATAAAAACATTAAATCCAATATATTTAAGTTTGCTCTACTTTACCATAAAAGAAGAACTAAAATAATATATGCATAGATCATATGATATAATAGATGTATAGAACTCATGGTAAAAGAAAAAGATCAAAAAGAGATGTACTAACAGAGTGCCATTGTGATGGTTTTGAACTCTAAGCCATCAGTTTTGCTCCGTGCTGAACCTGAAACCCATGGTGACAGAATTAATGCTTTCCGAGGTATATAAGTTTGTGTAATTTGTCAATGAGGTTGAGTATGCCCTTCAATGACATGATTTTTTTTTTTTTTTATTATTATTATTTTTTTTGCTTGAAAAAAAAAATGAAGGAACCACATGCTATTACATCAAAAATGAAATATCATGAGAAACTAATACGAGTAATAGGATGTGGAAGAAAAAGATACCAGAGATCTTTGAGGAACAAATAGTTGATAGGAGAAAATAGAGAACAAAGCAAGAAGATTAAATGGAAAACAAATGGGGATGGTGATGGGCTGATGGCTATGTACCGAAGGTCAAAGTAGAGTGGGTGAGTGGTTGAATATGAGTCTCTTGAAGTTGCACTCAATCTAGTTAGGCTAGTCCCAATCATGACCCTATCGACTCCAGACAACCCGCGCCACGCCGCCTTTCTCTCCAAATGACCGAGACAACCCGGACGCCCAATGACGGCACCGCTTAATTTTTTTTTTTTTTGAAATGGAAGCAAAGGGTAGCGTGAACATCGAGCGAGAAACCAACCGACGTTCGGTTTTTTGACGCCTGATGTGGCGACCGGCACCACATCCATGACAACCGATTTGGACATCGGTCGACCCTCGAAAATTTGCTTGGCCAACCGATCTTACTCGAACCACTGCGACAAGCCTTATGTCAATTCTTAAAGAGGGTGAAATTCTTACAAACTCTAAGCTGCCACGTGTAATATTTTGGGCTGCTACTAAGAGCTTAGTGTACTTTAATTTTCAAAGCTCGAACAGTTTGCAACTGTTTGTTGCTGGCGTGTCACATTTTGAAGGCCTCACAGTTACTTGAAGCTTCTCCTTTATAGTATAGGTATATATATATATATATATAAAACAATAGTTTTAAGAGAAAATTTCTTAAACGAACACATTCTACTGCTACTTTACACATATGAACCTCGCCTATATATTTTTCTAAAATGAACTTTTCAATATTATACGATACATTCCTATCATAATACTTTTTAAACCGCACACGCCAGACAAAGAACTTTGTGGGCGAGGCGAGAACCTCTGAACGAGTGTCTGGCGCGAAGTTTGGGTGTGGACAAACCGAGGCGTGTACAACTACTTCTGGGCGTGCCTCGCCGAGACTAGTCAACTGGCGGGGTCAGGGCTCGGCGTGGCTGGGCGTGCTCGGGCGAGACTAGTCAACTGGGCGTGGCCTGGGCGTGGTCTGGGGCCCGGGCGAGGCGAGGTTCAGGCAATGGGAGGGTTTGGGCGTAGCTTCAGCGCGAGGTGGGATTTGTTTTGGGCGTGGTTCTAGGCGCTTATTGTGGGTTGTTTCGCTTTGATTTGAATTAGCAACCAACACATCTAATGTGTCTTGTAGATGCGTTTAACAAAGTGAATAATGTGTCTAAATGTTGTTAGCTATACGTGAATTTACATAGACCCATTTACTCAAAACTGGCTCAAACTCAAAATTGGCTCAAACTGGGTCTCATTTAGCATCAAATTTTAGAAGAAATGTATTGGTAATGTATTGGTTGAATAGTGTATTGGAAATGTACTGGCATCAAATTTAAGAAATTTTCTTTTGTTTACAAGCGTTTAATTGAACGATTGCGACACGTTTGTAGAACGATTGTTATACGCATTTAAAACGACATTTTGCTATCATTTTGTAGAAAGATGAAAAAAGCGCTAGTTTGGTAATATGAGTGTGTATATGGTTCATTTTCGTAATTTGCTTTAGTTTTAATACAAAACAATGTTTAGATTTTAATATTTTGGCGGTCACAAAACAATAGCATTATATAGATTCTCGATCAAAAAAGAAGTAGCTCTACACATAATCACTACATTGTTCTTAAAAAAAACATTGTTTTTCTTATCAAATCTTAATAAAATAATCTAACTAAAAATGTATGTTTAAATAGGTACGGGTTCAAAGGATTTCGTACGTACCATAACCATAGTTGACCATAGCTAATAGCTAAAAGGTATTGATTTGCATATTTTCAAAAATAATTGAGACATTTTATTAATGCATTAAATACTTATACAATATTAATATTGTACTTCAATTGTTTGTACATATAAGTATCTCAATAACAATTTGGAGAGTGCAAATCACCTCCTATAGCTAAAGGATTCATTAAAATATACTACCTCTGTTCCATATTTATTGTTCACATTTTCTTTTTTGGGTTGTCTCAAAATAATTGGCCACTTTTGTAAATAGTTAGGAAATATAGATCATGTTTACCCTATTATCCTTATTTGAGGTTACTTATTACAAACTTTAAAAAAGTTATAAATTAATTGGTTAAGGGTAAAACTGTCTTTGTGTAAAAAATAAAAAGAGAAAGTTGTAAAAATGATTTTTTTTCTTTTCTTAAACTGTGTGTTTTTTGTCTGTGAATAATAATTTGGAACGAAAGTAATAATGGTTTACCCTATAAATAGCAACGAAATTTTTTAATGTTTCGTTTGTAAACATTAATATATATAAGTAAATATAACAATTTTTTAAATGTTCAAATACACACATATTAATGTGTTGTCACATAATAAATGGTGACACTTGTCACATATTTTAGTATGACAATGCATCAAAATTTGCATATCTAAACACTTAAGAAAATTTTGTTATATTTAGTCATTTTTTTAAAAGATTACGCATCAAAACTAGATATTAAAGAAAATCTGTTGTTATTTTTATAGCTGAAACCCAAAATATAATAATGATGTTTTGTTAAATGGGATTAGATATTGGCACCTATTAAAACTAGAAGTAATATCTTTTATTTATTTTTTATTATAAAACTATAAAACTAAGAAATGGTTCATAAAATATAAAGTTTGATACGTCTAAATAGTAAAACATAAAAATACAAAGCAGAAAATCATAAAAAATTGTTTTATCCTATTAATAAAGTGAGCAAAACTGTCAAAAAATACGAAATATAAATATAAATTTTGATATGTCAAAAGTTGTAAAAAAATGATATGAAACAAAAAATCATAAATAATTGTCTTATCTTATGAATAAAAAAGGCTTAATAGAAGGTATTGTTGTATTTTAAGGGTAAGAGGTAGCACCGTAGCACTAATATCACCCTTTTTAAATTTGATGTCTCAACTCTGTTGGTGTAGTAGCTCTTAAACAGGTTAGATAATCAATGTCGCCAGTAAACACGTATCAAGTCACAGAAACAAATACCACTGTGGTGGTTCGATATCACTTTAATCGTATGATCACTTTTCAAAGTAAACTATTCACCCTAACGCCCGTTACATACTTTAATATCTACTTGGGATAAGACCAAATGTAGTTATGGAATTAGGCATAATTCTATAACCCTTTTGCTTATAAGTGTTTATCGTTTTCCGTGTGTACTTCATGCATAATCGGATCTCCTATTTATAGGAGTTTACTCTAAGCTAATCAAATGGAATTATGAGTATTAATCGCCCATTAATAGCCTCATAATTATCCCCATTATAGTAGTTAGTGGTTACATGACCAATTAAACGCGGTCATTAAGCGCTTGAACCGCCACTGAATAGGTCAAAGCCGTTACAAGCAAGATTTTCATAGCGCTAGCAATGGATACACCGCTCAACGGAACGCCGCTGGGAACATCGCCTTGATGGAAACCACAAGCAAGATTTTCCACTAGCACTACTAATACAAACCACTATTAGAGTCGAGGTGTTCATGGACCTTATGGGTGTACACCTGCACTCCTAACTCATTACAAGGTGTGAACTAATCCCACAAGTGCACTAAATTTTCCAACAATCCTCCCCAAATTTAGTTCACTTCCTTTGCATGAAAAACAAACATCAAGCAAAACATGTGCATAAACGAAATGTCCCGAGGATTGAATTTCCATCTTAGTAAATTACACGCTCAAATATTCGAGAATCGGGGTGTTCTAATAATTGAACCCTTCAACCCATTTGAATACCAAGATAAAATACACACAAATTTTCAAACACTTATCGCCTCCCGACACTATACAAGCCATGTGTCCCTATCCAAATTCATAAATGTTGTAAAAGCTAAAAGTCCAAAAGCTCCCAAGCGGCAAAACTTCAACATTTACATAGGTGGTTCCTCTTTATTCATGCTCCGCCAAGCACTTTTTCAAAGAAAATTAACCATTAAGAAGTAAAGACTTCATCCTCCTTTCAAAGCAGTTCCGAGCACAACCTTGGGATGTAAATAAACATGTGCTCCACCCACCGAATGTTCGCCTTTCCACATTGAACTCAGCCCCAAGTTTCCTCGTGAGGAGTCAGGTGTCCTAGCATTCAAGACTAAGTTGGACTTAAACCCATCCCTTTAGCGCACTTTATAACCAAGTCTCTAGCCGCACCTTCGTCAAGTGATCGCCTAAGTTCATTGAGATCTAACAAACTCTATAGATACCACCCCATTCATGATAAGTTCACGAATCATGCTATGTCCGACACCTAAGTGTTCAGACTTACCATTGTACATCCGGCTATAAGCTTTAGCCAATGTAGCCGCACTATCACACCGGATGAAATAGGTGCTATAGGTTTAGGCCACAATGGAATCTCAAGAAGCAATTTTTCAACCATTCAACTTCTTTACCGCAGATGCTAAAGCCACAAATTCAAATTCCATTGTTGAACCGGTGATACAGTTTGCTTCTCGATGCCCAAGAAATTGCACCTCCACCAAGTAGGAATACCCACCACCGGTAGATTAATTGTCTTCGCAGTTATCGATCCAACTTGCATCGCTGTAACCTTCAACATCGATGGGTAACCGATATACGAGACTATAATCCATAGTTCTCTTCAAATACTTCAAGACCTCCGAATCGCTTCACGTTGATGAGCACCGGGATTACTAGTATACCGCTCAATTTTCCCACCGCAAAACCAATATCGCCTTGTACAAGTCATGGCATACATCGTGCACCAATTACTCTAGAATACTCAAGTTGAGATTCACTTTGCCATTATTAGGCATCAACTTCTCACAAGTATCCATAGGTGTACTCACGGAGTACAATCAAAGTAATTGAATTTCCTCAACACCTTCTCAATATAGTGAGACCGAGAGATAGAAATTTATTACTTTCATGTTTAATCCTTATGCCAAGGATAACATCGCCTCCCCATGTCCTTCACGGAGAACCTTGATGACAAAAATTCCTTTGTCGTCAACTGATTTTGGTCAGCCAAAGATCAACATGTCATCAACATATAGACAAATGATGACTCCTTTACCGATTCATCAAATTTGCTATATACACATTTGTTAGCTTGGTTAAGAACATAACCACTAGACAAAACCACTTCATCAAATTTTGATGACATTGTTAGGTGCCCGCTAAGTCCATAGAGACTTAATCGCCACACACACTTGTTTTCATTGCTGTGCATGATGAAGCCATGAGGTTGGTTCATGTAAACCTCTCATCCAATTCACCATTCAAGAAAGTCATCTTCACATCCATCCGATGAATAACCGATTGTGAATAGATGCCAAAGCAATCGCTAGCCTTATGGTATCGATACGAGCCACGGGGCATAAGTATCAAAATAGTCTATCCCCGACTTTTGTTTAAAGCCCCGAATGACTAGTCTAGCCTTGAACTTTTCAATAGTTCCATCTACTTTCATTTTCCTTTTGAAAATCCATTTGCAACCCAAAGGTTTGCAACCGGTGGTAGATCAACCAACACCCAAGTGTTGTTGCCCATGATGGAATCCATCTCATCATTGATCGCTTCTTTCCGTAGCAATATCCGGGACTTCATTGCTTCTTCAAATGTCTTGGGATCATTCTCAACAATGAAGCAATAGGAGTATTGGTCTCGAGACCTCATCCTTGTTCCTTCAACTAAGTATAGTTGAAACTCGTGTCCAAATGACTTTGGAGTCCTCGACCCTTTGCTCTTCCCGAGCACGTGTTCAAGTTGTTGAACCACAACCTCATCGGGGACCACCGATGGTTCATCATCATGGACCTCTCGATACACCGTGTCATGAGTTCCATTAGGAATCCTCCGACTTGTTCAGGGACCGATGAGAATCTATTCTCATCAAAGTTCCGATCACTTGATTCAATTATTGAGTTAATTGAAATATATTCATTAGGTTCAATAACATAGAACCTAAAAGCCTTGGAATGCTCAAGATATCCAACAAAGATGCAACATGCCTCTTTCACCCAAAGTTTTCATCTTTGGATCGTGGAGTCTTACAACAACCTACAACCCCAAACCTCGAGATAGTTCAGTTGGGTTTCCTTTTAGTCCGTAGTTCATAAGGGGTAACATTGTTCCTTTTGTTGGAACTCTATTTAATAAATAGCAAGTCATTAACATAGCTTCACCCCGTAACCTCGACTCATCCCGAATAGACAACATGGAATTAACCATCTCCTTCAAAGACTGTTTTTCCTTTCGTAAATACCATTTTGCCGAGGAGTATAAGGGCAATGTTTCATGGATTATACCAATGACGTAAAATACAGAGTATCCATGTACTCACCTCCCTATCGATCCTTAATCTTTTGATCAAAGACCCAAGTTGTAATTCAACTTCGCTTTTAAACACTTTGAATTTATCTAATGCTTCATCCTTGGTATGTAATGTATAGACATAACAAAATCTAAAAGCATCATCAATAAATGTCACAAATTACTTCTTATTCCCCAAAGAAGGAGTGGCATGCAAATCACACAGTCATCGTGTATAAGCTCCAAGACCTTAGTCTCACGACTAACACCGAAAAGGTTTCTTGGTAATCTTGGTCAACATGCAAGTTTTACACATTTCGTTGTCCATGTCAAATGCCGATTAAACCATCCCTAGACATATCTTGCATTCTTTTATAGTGTACATGGCCAAGTTTGCATGCCATAGTGGTAGAGTCAACAGTCGGTGGTGGTCACAAATGTTTGAATAAACACTATCGAGGAAATATTAAGCTCGAACATTTGATTACATAAATAACCAATACCAATAAAAACACCATGCTTAGAAAGCACAAATTTATCGACTCAATAACTTGTTTATATCCATGATTATTCAAAACACTACTTGAAACCAAGTTTTCCTTATATCGTGAACATGAATAACATTAAACAAAGTTACAATCTTTCCGAACTAAACCTAAGATCTACACAACCACGACCATGCACCAAGGTCGTTGACTCATTTCCCATGTGAAGAATAGAACCATCATTCAAGGACTCATAAGTCTTGAACCGCCTTCTATCTTTGCACACATGAACCGCCGCCCGTAGTCAACCCACCACGCAACATCATCATCCCGCACATAATGAGATTCGATACATATGTAACATAATAAATCAAAAAGACTTATTAACCATATTCGACCTTTTAGTGAGTTGGAAGAACCACCACCCCTAAACCATTAGTGCTCGATCCATTGGCTTTACCACCAACTTTAACACCCTTGCAGTCCCTTTTAATGTGACCGCTTTGCACATTTCCAACAAGTAGGTGTTGCCTTCTTGTTAGGATCCGCCTTGTGTTGTCATGATATTTGTGTTTGCCTTTGTTGTCATTGTACCTAGTGGAGTTGTTATGCTCCACCATATTGACAACAGATGCACCAAAGAAGATTGCTACTCTTTGGCTCGTCATTATCCCGCACCTTGAGAGATTCCTCAATGCGCAGATGACTGCCCAACTCAACCATTGTTAATTACTCCTTCTTATGTTTCAAGGTATGCTTGAAATCTTTCCAAGAAGGGGGAAGTTTATCAATGACACAAGAGACTTGAATTGTAACACCCCCAAATTTGGTTTAGCGGAAGCATACGTGTTATGGGGAATGTTACGAAATCGGAGATCACAACACAAGTAATAAAGAACGAAATACATACTCCGTTTGATTTCATAAAATAGTTTTAAAACATTATCTTACAACATTGTTTAGATAAAATGGGCACATCCCATAAGTTCAGTGGTCCCAATTTAAAACATCATTATGCGTGAAAACACTTCTTTAGATATTTCTACGACCATTTACCACCTCTTGCCTTGCATCCATGATCACAAATTAAGCACCTGAGAAAAATATGCTAAAAAGGTCAGCTAAAAGCTGGTGAGTTCATAGGTTTAAGTTAAAACAGTAGGTATGGACCAAAGTTAAAGACATATAATCATTATCGAGAATATAATGATATATGAATGAAAGTCTATTACGTTAGCTCTAAGTTCATGCAACCGATACTACGACAGTTCTGTATGCTAAAAGGTATCATACAATATTTAGGCCCATTGTGAGTGTTTTGTCCCTCAACACTCGGTCCCGACATGGTATACGTTTCGCCTTGGCCTAAGCATGGCCAACCGAACGGAGGAGTCACCTTCAATAGATCTATTTATAATATTCGCGCTTCCCAGCAGGGAACTGACGGTTCATGAAAGGGGGCATTTCTAGGGACATAAGGGCTTAGGCTAAACCACGTAATAGTAATCATGCAATAGTTTAGGTCCAATAAAAAGGTTTTACATATTTTCTCACCCCAAAATGTATAAAACAATTTATCAAGTAAAGAGGGCTATGAAACTCACCTTAGCAAAAGTGCAATCCAAAAGTGGATTTAGTGAATGTTGTGAGCGGCATCGACATCGCGACCTAGATAAGGAGGGCAATGTTTTAGTTCATTGTTTTAAGTATTACTTACTTAAAATAGTTCAATTGTTTTTATGATTGCATTTAAACTAAACTTTAGTTTGTAAAAATGATTAAATGGTTTTACTAGTAAGTATACGAAAGTATATATACTTTTCATGTTGACGCTATAACGGTATTAAAATCCAAAATTTGGTTTGAAAATATTTACGTTATTCTTTTAGTAAATATATAATGTATATATACTTATTTAAGTTGACACATGATAGTAGTGTCAAAATCAAATATTAGTTGATTTATTTTCTAATTGTATTTAGAAAAAAAAGTAAGTTAAAGTAGAAGACTTTCACATTTAATAAATGATAAAATGATATAGTGGTTTCTATTTATTTATCAAAATTTGTTTGTAACATTCATCGTCTTTGACAAATAGATTTCTTGACATAGGTATATTTATCCGGGGGTGTTAGACGTTAAACTTTTGATGTATACTTTATAACATGAATCATGTCTTAAGCATTTGTTTTGTGTAGTCATATATTTGCACTTGTTTGCTTGTTAACTTATATGTGTATGTGAGATAGAATGTTTCGAATGGATGACAAATGAGTTTGGTTTTATGGTTTGATCTCCGGCTAACGTTATGCGTTTTATTTTGTTGTCTCGTTTAAACCACTCCAACGAACACTCCGAACCACCATGGACTGTGGCCCGGTGTCGCTAGGAGTAGGGTACCGGATTTGGGCTTTGGCCCATTGATTACCCAATGTCTAATATAAATTACCAAACATGGGCTATGGCCCAACGTATAGCAGAAGCATTTTTACCACAATTGTTACTTGTTAGTATTACAAAAATTTCCTTTCAAATGTTTTAGTACTAGACATCTAGCTTTGACAAAACAGGAAAGTAGTCATGCGTTACCATGGTTGTTCGAACAGACCCTATCAAGTCCTAAATAGGCATATTACAACTCACACAAATATAATGCTAGAGTAGTTGTCTTTGACGCGGAGATTCAACGTAAACGGTTTGACTTCAAGATACAACTTGGCTATAGTATGAATTAGACTTAGTGAAGTCGAGACTTCTCGACCAGGGGATAAATGACCTCGTCACTGTGGTACTACCAAAGTGAGTTTGTCGACTCACTATACATTTTCAAAACGTTTCTATTTTGATAACAAGTTTGTACTTATTGAAATGAATTAACGAAAAGGAAGTGACTATGAACGAGACTTGTTTCAAACGAGATTTGAATAACCTCTGGCCATGAACGTCTACAGAGGGGATGATAACAGTTGGAAGAAAAGAAGAAGAAAATCAAGCTCTCGTGCAAAGCATAATTGAGGAGTACAATCGACAATGACAAGTCAAGGCTTCGAAAAGATCACGTATGTCGAATCATCCCTAATACCAAACCTCCGCCATGAACGCTCACAGTAGGGATGATAAAAGGCACTTCAAGTTCATGATCCTCTCAAATTCACCGACTTCGGGATCATCGAACTCGATGAACTTGGTCCAATTATTGAAAAGAAGAAAATACGGTGGTTAAGGACCGATGAAAATGCTCAAGAAAAGATATGAAAGACCGAGGATTGTCCACCCCAACCGGGAATTCAGCATTAATCGCACCTCAAGGATCTCAACCACAATCATCCACGGGCAAAAGAAAGAGAGTTGAGTTCCAACTTGAAATCAAAGTGCTCGGATTAGAATGCAACAGGAGAGCTCAAGGTGTGAAATTTGTGAACTGCCTAGTGATTGAGAAGCTCGAAGAGGGCTATTCCACATTGATGTCTATGGAAACTCGCTTTTCAAAGATGGAGTGATATTGATCGGTGGTGTGGTCGCAATGTCGAGCTACATACCAAAGGCCTCTCAAATCCAAACCCCAACAAACATCGTTCGCCAAGACCGAATGCCAAGATAAGAGAGCACCGACAAAGAAACACCTCAAAAAGAAGCCTAAGGTTGAAGCACTAGGGATCCATCTCAACCGACATCATTTTGATTTATCTTTTGTACTAGTGATAGGAACCTTTTGTAATTTGATCAATAAACGATGTATGTTTTGTTAAAATATTCAAGGTTCCTTATTGTATTCATTAGTACATTCAGTAAGAAGAAGCCTCTTGCTCACTTACATCGATCAACCACTTAGGCTATTTGTATATCCAAATAGGGGAGACCGCTGGTTCAAGAATACCCAAACCAATTTATCTAGGATTTGAATGAAAATAGCCCAAGTGTTTAATCCGTTAACACAAACAGTCACCGAGTGCATAGTCTCTCGGTGAGTCGCCTTCGTGATACTCAAGATGAGGCGAAGAAGAAGTCTCTCCACCCGATGGCGGAACTTAAAGGGTGAAGATCGAGTCAAGAAGATGATGGATTCAAATGAGTGATGCAATAACTCACCGAATCCCTAAGATTCCTCTCCAACTTCTTACATCAAGACAAACCAAGTAGAAGACCAAGGATGTAAAGATCAAGAAAGAGCGGGACAAGGCGGAAAGGTTGAATCGTATAAGACGAAGTCCTTATCAACCAAAGTCAACTTTCCCCGAATGGCAAAGATCGTGCTGATGTCATCACCGAACTTAGGAAAGTAGTCTTGTCTCTTACCTAGAATAGTCTTTAGAATGAGACAAAATACATCAAGATTTTGTCTTACGTATGATGTCGCTTGTCACTTAAGAAAGAGTCAAATATCATACATGTATAAATAGCATAAGAGATGGAGTGAAAAGGTTAAGCTTGTGAATTGTAAAACACATACACGCAAGCCATCTTTTCACTCCTCCAAATACAACTTAGTTCCCGAGATAGCTCGGTGAGCTCTAAGAGTTGTGCTCGACTTAGCCCCGAGCTTAGAGAGAGTCACCCAACTTTGTCATTTCAATCCCAAGTACTATTCATAAGTACTTGGGTAACGATTCTTTGTGGATTTATTTCTAATAAGAATATGATGTTGAAAATTACTTAGTGTGTCTTCATGTTAATTTCACCATAGTTCACTAATAACTTGTTTTATATACTTAAACTGCTTTTAAACGATAATGAACGGGGAACAACACTTTTATCAATTCAACATGATTAACATATGCGTCGACTGATGAGTCCCACGAGTATCCGAGTGGGTTCTCAGTAGAGACCATACTCAACAAAATAACAAAGATAGGTAATGAACATCATAACCGAATGTTTAACAAATTTGATACATGGTACTAATTTCATATTCCTTTATTAATGTTCTTAACACAAAACATTTACAATAAGAGGAATTTAATAACCTTATCACAAGATGAAGATGTAGAGGATGAAGGCAATTTCGAAGATTCCAAACCAAATTGAAGCTTGAATTAGCTCGATTACACTCCTAATTGCAAAATCCCCAAATCAATTGTTGAAAACCCTAAGTTTCACAAACCCTAATTTTTGGTAAAGTTGATGATGAAGACTGAATTGGTGGTTCCTCATCTTTTGAGTATGTAAATAAGAGTACAATTGGGATGCTTTGACTCTTCTTTCTCTTCTTGAGTCTTGGTGTGAAGCCATTTTTAAGCTAAAGTTCTCTTCCCATGCTACTAGCCCTAGAAAACTTCATGTATAGCCAAAAGAAAAAGTGGCGATAGGTGTTCCACCCTTTTGACCTTCGTCTGAACCTATGCGTATAGAAGCAGAAATTACATTGAAAGGTAGATGGAGACAATATGATTCATGAAAGTGGCGAGGGTGAGGATGAATGGAAAGAAAGGTGGATGTTGGATATCTTCTTTGAGGCTTGAAGCCTTTGTCCTATGCGTTGGTACAGTGAAAAGATAAAGGGTGGCAGGAACCTGCTTTTCTTCTCTCTTTTGTGAAGTATAGCACGTGTGAGGTGAAGACAAAAAGAGGAAAGGAAAGAGTATATCCAAGTGTTTTAGTTGAGTATCATACTAGATTATGTGAGGTATTTTATTTTCCTAAAGTATGTAAGTAGTATATAACGAGCGGGTGATCCCGCGCGTTGCTGCCGAAGTGTTGTGGTCCCGTTATATTTTTACGTAGCGGTCCTTTAAAGTTTAATTATGTTACATCGTTAGTCCTCGAAGGACCTAGTTTGCAAAGATGATTAAACCTTAGGGACTATTTTCGTTAAATGACAATACATACTAATTAATGCTACAAAGGACTTAGTTTGCAAGGACAACTAAACCTTAGGGACTATTTTTGTCAAATTGCTATAGATAGTAATATACTAATTAATGCTACAAAGGGCTGAGTTTGCAATGATAGCTAAACCTTAAGGACTATTTTTGTCATTTGGAAATAGATAGCAATTAATGCTATGTTTTGCAAAACTTGGCTCCTGTCTTTTAGTATATATAGAGAATGTATCGGGTATTATAAATATGGGTAATCGGTTATTTGACACTTATTGTAAGTAGTACATTAAATTTTGTTATGTACTTAGCGTCTCACGAATTTATACCGTGACTGTATTTTTATGGTTTGATGAATTTTATGCTGAAACGCCTTATGAATACGTTTCTGAAATGGTATTACCTTTGTAATATTTTCTGTTCCGAGGATTTATTGTACGTTTATTTTTGCCCTTAACATAGTGTCGGTACGCGTGCGGTGTCGGTCTTATTGGAAAACGAGATAAACTCTCGTCTAACAAATTTAATCATAAGAGAATTTCAGGACAAAAATATCACAATCTCTAATTAAATCAATATGCAAAGGTTATACAGTATGCTACAATGTATGAGTTGTTTACTCAAAATGTTCAGGCAAACTAATGTATGCTTAATGATTATGCTTTGAAATAATAAATTACCATTTATTATTTAAATATGAGTGAAAATTTTCCGTGTGTCACATGAATAGCCTCATCCATGTGCATATTGTGTTGTGTAAACCTTCCAAGTATTCCAAGAAGTTCATTGTATTGTTCCATGACTGGTCGTGAATCAGTCATTTTGTAATTTGTGAAATTACTTACAAGAAACTTCTTACTTGATGCATCCTCACCATATATTTGGCATCCAAGGAATCCCACAATTCTTTGGAAGATTCAAAGTTCGATAAATATCAAACAGAGAATCGACATACCATTGAGAATAAGACCTCTGCATATGTAGTCATCATTCTCCCATTTGCTCCTCCTCCGATCCGCTCCACAAGTAGCATCATCCCCATCATCGTGAATAGGTGTAGTTAGCACATACACCACACTCATGCTTGATAGCAAAAGTGCATCTTCTTCATTACCTCCTAAAGTCCACCCCTTCAAACTTATCAAGCTTGGCAAAGTTTGAAGCCATGTGTTTCATTGCGCAGCAGCCCATTGATTATCACAAATAGTTTACTTTGATTGTTTGTGTAGTAGCTCCCGCAGCGTGGTTAGATAATCAATGTCGTGTAAACAAGTATCAAGTCAAGATAAACAAATACCACTAGGTGGTTACCGGATATCACTTGGAATCGTGTGATCACTTTCCAAAGTAAACTATTCGACCCTAATGCCTGGGTTACACGAATATCTACTTGGGATAAGACCAAATGTAGTTATGAAATTAGGCATAATTCTATAACCCTTTTGCTTATAAGTGTTTATCGTTTTCTGTGTGTACTTCATGCATAATCAGATCTCCTATTTATAGGAGTTTACTCTAAGCTAATCAAATGGAATTATGAGTATTAATCGGCCCATTAATAGCCTCATAATTATCCCCATTATAGCCGTTAGTGGTTACATGACCAATTAAACGTGGTCATTAAGCGGTTGAAACCGCCATGAATAGGTCAAAGGCGTTACAAGCAAGATTTCATCAAGATTTCATAGCGCTAGCGATGGATACACCGCTTGGGAACATCGCCTGGAAACCACAAACAAGACTTTCCACTAGCACTACCAATACAAACCACTATTAGAGTCGTGGTGTTCATGGACCTTATGTGTGTCCATCTGCACTTATAACCCATTACAAAGTATGAACTAATCCCACAAGTGCACTAAATTTTCCGTTTGTATTGATCCACGTAACAACAACTAAGCTATTTTCGTAGACCATAAAATGTCAACAAGTCAACACTATTGTTTAGTAAAGCAACAATATAATAATACATTAATAGCCTAATTATAAATAATTTAAAGAATGAAATTAAAGCAACAATATAATAATACATTAATAGCCCAACTAGAAATAATTAAAGAAAAAGTGTGTATATGAACAATAAGTTGATGAAGTTTATTCTATTTTTGACCATCAACATATGTTTTTTTATTCTATATTACCACTATCTGTTAAAATAGCTTTGCACAGATGACTCATTCGTAAAGACGCAAGAGCATTTACAATAATAACGCCAATCTCGGCGTTATTCGGCGTTAGCCGTTGGAGCCCTCGCGTTAAACCGGCGTTATTGGGGCGACGTTAACACCATAACTTGCGTTATTTTTATTTATTTTATTTTCTTATTTTTTTTATTTTTTTTATGCCCCAAAATGAGGGGTTGTTTTTGTAAATTGTTGGAGTGTTAAAGTTAGGGTTGTTTTTGTAAATTCGTAAAGACGCAAGAGCATTTACAACAATAACGCCAATCTCGGCGTTATTCGGCGTTAGCCGTTGGAGCCCTCGCGTTAAACCGGCGTTATTGGGGCGACGTTAACACCATAACTTGCGTTATTTTTATTTATTTTATTTTCTTATTTTTTTTATTTTTTTTATGCCCCAAAATGAGGGGTTGTTTTTGTAAATTGTTGGAGTGTTAAAGTTTAACTTGGGAATGTTATTGATGTGGTGTTTTTTGGGGATGTTAAGGTGAAATGTTAAAGTTGATGTGGCGCTGACGTGAACGGTGTTATTGTAACCACCGGTAAATTTCGCCTCGTATAATATTCTAACTTAAGAATACTTATCTATTTTTCACGTCTAAATTTTTTTTAAACGTCATCAGTTTATCTAATCACAATGACTAACTAATATAACATAACTCACATTCTTAATAAATGTACACACCAACACCAAAATGTCTTAAGTTCATTCCTTATACGTCAAGTATAAAAGTTTTCAACTTTTATTTACCACTTTACGTTATCACGTTAACGTACAATTATTAAACTTTCAAGTTAAACGTTAACTATTTATTTTTTACATAAAACCCTAATTTATTATAACTACGATTTTTCATAAATACTAAATTACAACATTTTATAGAGTACAAGTCATTAAAGCACGAAAACCTAACTTTATGGTATTTCCCGTAACAAGCTCTAATCTACAAACTTATGACTTTATGTGAGTAAAATCACAAACCTTACTTAAAATGTACATGATTTCTATAAAATACCAAGGTACAAGTCTTTCGAGCTTATGTACAGGTCTTTAATGAATAGAAGTTTTATACTTATATAAATTATAACCTCAATGTACCTACTTTTAAGCACAAGGTACAACCTTATAATGCACAAGCCTTTAAAATTGACTTTCTTATAAATTACAAGTCTATGGTACAAGTTCCTAATGCTTGTGGTACAAGTACATAATGCATTGAACTAAAGTCTATACTTTACATAAACCTAACTAAACTAACTTATTTTCTAGTTCAATCCTAACTAAATCCCTAACTAAACTAGTCCTAGATTGATACTTGTATTTTCCCTAACTACAAGGATGTTACTAGGCTCAAGATTAACCACCTCATGATGCTACATCACCTTGTCCCTTAAAATCTTCCACATTGTGGCTATGAATCGAACAAGCCACCATGTTTTCTAAAATTTCAATAAGGATAGTCAAATATTTCAAGCTCCTTATGTGGTTTCATTTAGAACCACTTGAGCCAACAACATAGTGCATGGATATTTTGAGAACACCTCATCATGTTCCCTAGATATCTCAACAATTCTTACAAACTGCTACAAGTGGTCATGTATTAGCCTTAGAATTCTCCTATAAATATCGACCCACACTCATTTCTTTTCACTCATTCCTCAATCGAAACACACAAACACTCTCACACACACATACTTACTGATTTCTAAGTCTAAGAGAAGGAAGAAGGAAGGGTACATTAGAGCCTGGGAGGAGGGAAAGAGTCTTGTTCCATTTGAAAGCCAATCTAGTTCTAGTCGAATCCCATGTTTGTAAGTCTATTAAACTATTTCCATTTCGTTATAACTTTTAATATCAAGTACATAATGTTAAAAAGGATTTTACAAGGAAACGTAGCAATTCGAATCACCTAAAACGAGTACACGAGTCAAAAGATACGGTCTAACGAAGTTTACTAAAATCTGTCCAAAACCTCTTGTGGACAGAAGGGTCGGGCACGCAATTCGAGGCATTTCTGTTCCGTTCTCATCAAAAAGTTAAAACACGAAAGTTGTCCGGAACGACGTTTCTTCAAAAAATCAGGAACACGGGTCCTGAAAGTGTAAAACGAATCCTTAGTTTAGTCAAAACCGTAACAGCTGTCATATAAAACCAAACACCCCTTTTTAATAATTATTTTCTCCTAATCGAGCATCCATAAAATAAACGGCTTATGACATGTTAAAGAGGGTACAACTAAGTTTCAAAAACCCCAAGAACGTTGTAAAAATCTCTCATTGTAACACCCCAACCCGACAAGGGTAAAAGTGCCACATTCTGGTGTCATATCAGAACATACAAATAAAATTTTACAAGCGAAAGCCTTAAAGAATAAAGTACCAAGTCATATAGACGAATGGCTTACAAGGAAGATCCAAAAATCCAATATGTCTAAAATAAAATGAAATCTCCAACCATAGCCCAACAAAATAAATCCAATAACAAGGTATCTAGGGTCGGTCCACTCAAATATTCCAACTCTCACCCCATCAAAGCCCATCTTCAAACCTAATACCGCAGCAGAAAAGAAATGCGGTGAGCTTAAAAGCCCAAAGGAATGATATAACAAAACGAAAGCTAAATAAAAATCAAATGCAAATGAAACAAAGTAACGGATAACAATTCGTAGCGAAATGAGAGTAATGAGTCAAAGAGGATCCGCAGAACACAATTATACGAGATATCCAAAACGAGCAGATAACAAGGAGAGCGGCGAAGCAAAGCATCGATGACATATAAACCAAGACATACAAACCGGACATACAAGAACTGAAACATAAGTAAACATAGCGGGCATAGCACCCACACAACGATATGTCATACAATCAATTCAGAAATCAAAATACATACCACCAAACAGATATCTACAGAAAGCGGAAGCAATTAATTAATCAGCGAGCATGGCAATTCACAGTCAAAACTCTTAATAGAAGACATGATCAAGATTATAACAATGAAGTGCTAACAAAGAATAATACATAGCGATCGCACGTAACAAGTAGGAATACAAGATGAACACTATATTTAAAAGAATTAAATACATAGCGAGGCAATTAAACAAGTTAACAAGCTAGACGTCATAAGTTGAACCATCCACCAAATCAAACAAGAGCATAAACAAATGCAAACATGGCGGTCAACAACAAGGATAAGGACACCACGAATAGTCTTAGTCCACAAGATTTAATCGAACGAGGTACAAAAGATAAACAGATCAACAATCGATTGCACAAGCATGGTTGCGGACAAATCAAAAGGACCACGAGCGGTAAGATAGCATATCATCGATGACCACAGTAAATCTTATAATCGCATGTTAATCATATCATAACAGGTAATCGGTAGTCACATAACACATGAATAGCATAACCAAATCCAATAAACATATAATAACCCGTGCGTGAATGGAACCATAGTCCAAGTAACGGAATGAGAGTGTGATGATCAAAGCAATGTAATATATATCTTGGTAGTAGAGTGAGTCATATAAGGGTCTTGAGTAATAAACAAATAATCTGATTATGGTGCGTTGGGGAATACGGAAGGTACAATATAGGTTATCAAAAGTGTAAGGGTATCGTAAATCTACCCGAGCCGAAACATATCATATCATATCATATCATAAGTAGCCATTGTATTCGGAGGGTGACCTCGGAATACCATACATAATAGGAGGAGACCTCGAACAAATGGAGTAGCTAGCTCCCGAAATGTGAAGACGCGGATTGCACCCGACATCATTCACCAAACAAAGCTCCAATCGATCAAATCCTCGAAACAAATCAAATCTAGGATGCATCCATACGCCCCCAAAACATATAATGGCCAAATCATATACATATAGTGAGCTCATAATCATATCAAAATGGGGACGGTGTGCAACATCACTCAAGCACACGGAGTCATGCCATTGGTGCATCAATGACACGGTCGTTACCTTCCGACTAGGAAACAAATTTTGGCTCGGCATCGATCAAGGGTCAAAGCATATCATATCATAACATAAGGGTTCATATCATATTTCATATCAAAGTTCATATCAAAGTTTCATATCAAAGGTCATATCAAAGTTCATATCATAAGGTTCATAATCAGAAGTTCATAGTCATAACAAACGAATATCATAGCGAACGGAATCATATCAAAGGATTATGTCGGAATCATATCAGAAGGATCATAGCATAAGGAAATCATAGCAAAGGAATATCATAAGTAAAGTAAAGTCGAGGATTGAAAAGTCAGGAGAAATCCCTCCGAAAAGGGATAGAATATCTGCACTTTATACCGCAAACGAAACACAACGAAATACCAATGCTCAAGCAAACTCCATCTCCGTGAATCTACACGAATTCATGACCGGTTTTATTAAAAACTTATTTAATTCATATTACTTATTTTAGTCGGCTTTTCAGTTTTAGTAACTTTCCATATTTAGCAGGTTTCCAAAAATAGAAGGTTTCCATTTTTTTTAGAAAGTTTCCTTATTTAGCATATTTACACAACAAGCCCTTAAGTGTCCAATTTTAAATATTACACCCTCATTATCCTTATTAATACGAAATACCCCCAAGTTTCCAGAATTTACAAACAAGCCCCTCTATTTTTAATAATTACATTTCGGTTTACAAATTTACCCGATTTACAAAATAAACCCCTAAGTCACATATTTTATGAAAAAGGTCCTCATGTTACATTTTATACTAACACCCCCTGGTCCAAAGTATATTACAAAAATAGTCCACAAGTTTTATAATTTACGAAACAACCCCTTTTTATTTTGAAAACTCAATCGGTAATACAATAAAATCATCAAGCCCTAACCCTAATTCCCCAAATCAAACACCAATCATTATTCCATCATTATTTCATCTTTAAGGTCAGATCTAGACCATAACATAAACCCTAGGTCAATCGTTGCAATTTTGTTTATCCATTTATACGATTTTTTAAATAAAAACCCGATTATAAATAATAATTCGAAAAGGCCATTTTAGACAATAAAAATTCGAATGAACATTTTTTCAGTATCATATGGGTCGTATAGGTCTTAAATAAAATGGGTTTGACACCCATAAAATTCGTTTCTAATTATTTAGGGTTTTAACACGTTTTTAGGGTTTAATTCTCAAATAATTCGTATACCATGAATGGTTCGTTTTTATTATTTTATTTGGAACCTATAGGATGAATATAACATGAGAAAAATACCATATAAATTTTAGAACGTTTAGAACACGCTGGATGATATTATTCCTCTCGGTTAGGATAAAAACGACTCCAAAATTCCAAAGAATAGAAAAGCGACTCCATAAACCTTGTAATCAATTTTCACAGATCACACATGATGTAAGGAACTCAGGAAAAATGGAAAATGAATTTATGGAGGGTCGTATGAATTATTATGAATTTTACCTTGCATATGAACAAAATTCGACAACAAATAGATCAGGCCTTCAAAATTCGAATTGTCAATTTTCTTGGCTTCCTAGCAGTGTATAGATCACAGGAAAAATACTCTTAGAATTTATGGTGGCTTGTATGATTTTTGGGAGAGAAAAAGTGATATTAGGGTTTTAAAATAGAAAAATGGTAAGTTAGCTAATTAGGGGAGTGATGGCCGGATTTTTTTGGGGGGGGGGGAGGATGGGCTGTATACTCGGTCCAAGGTGAGACCAAATCATGGTTTCCAATTTTGAAATTTATTTCTTAAGTTACTTATAGTTATTTTGCTTTTAATTAATAATAATTATAACATAAGTAATTTAAATGAATTATTCGGCCCACATGACATATTTTTGAGTGTTTCATAATCTAGTACTTTACAAAATATTAATATGTAATAGTAAAAATTAATTTACTTCATATCTTGTTCGTCTCCAGAAGTTTGGGATTTATTTTGGCACTTTATAAGCTTTTCAATCAAATTTTAAAATTGCAAGGGCATTTTGGTCATTTTGCATGTTTCAGATTTTAGGGTGTTACACTCATTGTCTCGCTTTTATTTAAATCTCTTTTGGGCTTGTCGAGTTTAAGAACAAACACCCTCTTTATTGAAAAACGCCCCAACCCCCTCACTTTGAAAAATTATTGCGACCAAACCATAAAAGCTTAGAACTTCAAATCTGAACCATTAGATAGATCACCTAGAAAATATTTTAAAGGATCAATAACGTCGTAAAAATCTCGCAAGGCCTTGTCTTTATTAAATTTTCTTTTAGGATTTTCGTAACAAAAACCAAACATACCTTTTTAATTCTTTTAAAAGCCATAAGCCAAAATATAAGCTAATAAGTTGTTTTCAACTTATTTTCAAACTTATAATAACTTATTTTAGTAAGTCGAACCAGCCATGCCTTTTTCTAAATCGAAACGCAACAAAATGAATAAAGGACTATGTATATAAAGTCGAATAAGCGCTTAAGGGTAATTATTGTCAAAACTCTATATTTCTTTTATAACAAGGACTAAATTGTAATCAACATGAGACATAGGAGTATAAATTGTCATTTTCAAAACTAAAGGGTAGAAACTGTCATTTTACCAAAGTTGAGGGGTAAAAGTTGTCATTTTATGAAAGTTTGAGGGTATAAATTGTCATTTTATGAAAGTTCAAAGGTAAAGGTTGTCGTTTTATGAAAGTTAGAGGGTATAAATTGTCATTTTATAAAGGTTCAAGGTTATAAATTGTCATTTTAAGAAAGTTTGAGGGTATAAATTGTCAATACTTGAATCTATAAGGGTATAAAGTGTAACACTTTCATGTTTTCTCGAGAATATGTTTTTAACTCGGTTTTGATAAAACTCAACACACGAAATATTTTCACAAACACATTTGAACAAATCGAACTTATAAATAGTAATGTTAGCATAATCAATCTGCTATAAACCTTATCTTTTATCCTTTCTCGTTAAACCTTTCCGCGTTATACAAATTTTCACTCAAAGGATTCAATATATAATTATCGACACTTCACCATTACTATAAACTTTTCCAACAATCTATTCATCGTATGAATACTAAATCTAAAGTCGTGAACATAAACAAGCATACTGAAACTTGACATACCAACTCAGGTCACAAGTTGGAGCCGTTTATTTACAATACTTAATTTGTTTTCCATCCAGACTTCGGTATCATCAAGGTGAGTCATAGCCCCTCTTTTCCTTATTTTGAACGTTTTGGGGGAGATACATGCTCAAATATTGCTTGATATTTTTATATTTATTTTAAACTCTTACGAATTACCGTGAGTTTCATAGCCCCATTTTCAATTGTTTTATACTATTTTTGGGGGAGATACATGCTCAATTACCAATTTTTACTTTCACAAGTACTCAAAACTTGTACATATTACTGTGAGTTCATGGCCCTTACTTTTACTTGCTTTTAAACTGTTTTGGGGGAGATACATGCTTAACTACTCGTTTTTACTTTCACAAGTACTCTAAAGCTTTTTCATACTACTATGAGTTCATAATCACACTTTATACATTTTGCTACAAACCTGAACACATGTACTATCTGTATGCGATCCTGATTGTTATTGCCTAAGTTATACACTATTGCCACTAAGTCCCTCTATCATGAGCCGTTAATCACTTGCGGTGAACGCGAATATAGTGAATAGATCTATTAGCAGCTGACGCCCACTTGTGTTCTTTGGATAAATAGCCAAGTGCACTTTATTTGAGAACCCCATAGGAAGTTGGCAAACTCTACCCGAGGGCCTTGTTACTTACATCATCTCTATGATGTTAGTAACTTACATCATTAGTTCATTACTATGATGTCGTCGTTATTAAGGTTCATGTATCATGAGGCTTAGAGCAATAATACGTTCATCGCAATGATACTAATGTCAGCAGACAACAACATGACCCAGCCTTGAAACTTGTGTTCAACTGATTACTAAACAAACGAACCATGGGTGTATAACAACGTAGCCCACTATTATTTTATCGATATCTGTATTTATTACGATTATCACTCAAACTCGAAAATACTGAACTCAACTGTTTTATCTATAAACTCTATGAACTCACCAACCTTTGTGTTGACACTTTTTAGCATGTTTATCTTAGGTACATAATGTACGAGGACGGCACGGATACTCAAGAAGGCTATATTATCATTCGAAAACTTATTTAATAATCTATAAAACCACTGGGACCTCATTTTGTAAACTCTGATATTCATATAAATCGAATGATAAATCTTTTAAAATGACACAATTAGTGTTCGTTTTCTATTATTATAACTGTTGAGCCATGAAGCAACACCCAGATTGAATTCCGCTGCATATCACGAAATTGGGGGTGTTACAGTTATTTTATAACTCAAGTTATTGTTGGACATGCTCTAAAGGGCTTTGCACAGAGCCACAGATGACTCATTTCTAGGTGAGGAGGGTGTTGGGTTTTCCTCATCACATTAATTTCACGTAAGCATTTAACACTTTTAGGGCCCGTTTGTTTTGAGGGGTTTCATATAATTTTGGGTTAAAAACATGAAAAGTATTGTTTGGTTGTGTTTATGAAATTTGAGTTTAGATTTTTAATCTAAATATAAAGTATTATGTAAAAGATAAGGGTGGTGGGGGGTTTTATGACAATGGTGAGATCAAGTGCAGTCTCATCCTCATCTTTTATTTTATATCCCTTCATTATCAATATAGATAAATTTTAATTCATATCTTAATATATAATATATTTTAAAAATATATTTTCTCTCTCCTAACTAAAATCCAAATTCATTCTTAAACCAAATTTAAATTCAAATTCAAATCTAAATCCTAAACTCATCTACAAACCAAACGGGCCCTTATTTTTCTTCTTCTTATTTTTATTAGGTTTTTCTAACTTGTGCCACCAAAACTTGTGCCTTAGGGCACAAGTTAAGCACACAAAAATACATAGGGACTTACTGAAAAGTACATAAGAATTCAAATAAAAGTATAAACAATTGTATTTTTATATAGGTCTTTGTATATTTTCGATGTACTTTTTGGCACAAGTTAGAAAAACCCTTTTTATGAAACCCAATAAATATTATTGATGTTTTTGTTGGAAGGGAGTTTTAGCCGATGATGTGTTATTAGGGTACTGGCACCGCCTTCGGCATGACCATCGGTTTCATGTTTGCCGATCGGCATCACCAATGCAAGTGAATCGGCATCGTTCGGTGTGGGATGGAAAAAGGAATAATCGGCAAACATTGCCGATTCTACATGCTCACCAAAACTAGCTGTTGCTAGTCAAATGTTACCGTTTGTGTGCATTACATATCTATATGTTTATGTTTATATCTATGCATATACATATCTATACATCTATCGATCTATATATCAGAGGATGGTGGTGGCCGGAGTGGTTTTGGACGGTGGCCGGAAGTGATGATGGGCCGAGCAAAGACAGAAATGGAGTACCTGTTTGGATCGAGAGGTTCTTTTAAAGTGAACTAATTTATGCTTCAAGTGGGCAGTGGGTACCAAGAAGAAGAGGGTTATCAAAACTTCAAAAGCTTGTGGCTGCCCATCTTAAATTTAACAAATGTACTACTATTGTTGCATGATGTACAAGTTAGTATGTGTTACTGGTTTTGAAATGGATATCCAAAAGAAAAGGTTTAGAAATGGATATAATTATAAATATAAAAAAATAAAAATAAAATTAGATGAGGTATGAGTTAGACATGGTTGCCACTAAAATATATTGTTAGGTATGAGATTGATATGAAATGAGATGGAAGGTTATAATTAGTGAGTGATTAGGCATGAAAAAATGATTTAGGCATGGACACCACCATTAAGCATCAACTAAATCCTTTTCTGTCAAATCATAACTGAATTGTTGGGTCGGTGAACAAATGTTTCGTGATGACTGATGACATACCTTCTGGATACAGTTGGCAAGTTGTCATGCACTTTTTTCACTTTAGGTCCACAACAACTTAATTTTACACTTACTATCTTTATTTCTAACACTTATTCAACTAGCACCCACAAAAAAGTGCTTATAAATACAGTCCTTGCCTCAATTCAATGATACCCACAATCATAATCTTTCATAAATCACCCATCATGACCCAAATAACAATTTCTGTCCTGTTTTTGGTTACTAAAGTCCCATAATTTTTAGCTTCATTATTCATTCCCCTGCTTTACTTCTCTTAAAACTTTTTTTTTCACCTTCAATCTACTGAATTTTAGTTAAACTCATCCATAAAAACAGTGTAATTTTGATGCTCTTTTGTTCAACATCTAAATTCTCACAAGTTTTGATCATATTTCACTTTTGATCAAACCTTGTTTAGTTTACATAATTTCTCTGTTTTCAGCTTTCTACTTGCTGAACCTTTAGTTCAATACTGCGTTTCTTGTTGATCAAGCATGGCTGCTAATTTTAAACCGCCGCCAGTGAAAAAGCCGACAACAGCTTTTCAAACTACCAGGGGAAGAATAAAAGCTCGGATTTTCGGAGAGGTTGCAGAAACTTTTGTTTTTGCAACCTCGAGAGCTGGTGAGTTCTTAGGTTTCGTCAAGAAAGATGACGAACTCGCCCTTGCGACCCCACCCGAAATTACCAAGACTAATGGTGATTAATTGCGAAGATAAAGGAGGACTTTTTAACCCTTTGTCTATGTATTATTTTGGTGTGTTTTGTTTTCATGAGAGATATCCTTTATTTTATATAGGGATGATCTTATAAAAAGCAAGTATTATGTGTAATATTTAATATTTGTGTTTGATCTTTCTTGTCTTCTCAACTTTTTTAGAGGAGATAGAAGTGATATAGTTTGGTTGTTAATGTACTTTTTGGTCCATGTTGTACTTTATGATGTATTTCGATTGCTTAAAGAAGTTATAATAAAGTTGATGTTGTTTGTGTGTATATCCTGTGTTATTTTATGGATGAAGATGCTAGGTTCAGAAAATATTTTTGCAAACGAATTTTTACAAAAGTTTTATGGAGTTAGTTTTCGAATATTTGTCTACTTTTTAAGAAATCATATGATATCTTGATCTATACTATATGTAATCAAACGATGACATTCTCTCCATTTAATGCACTAAAACATTTCATGAATACAATATTAAGCATTAAAAATATTAAATTTTAAGTTACAATTCAATTAAACACGTGAAACAAATCATTTAAGTCAAATCACTATTTAATCATGTCATGGTTTTAATTTCAACGACCTTCAATTAGCAGTGACAACTTAACATTGTTTGGGGCTATTGAATTGTTACTCAACACTCACGGGTGTACGAAGTTGTAATTTCTAAGCGGATTTAAAGATTTAAAAAAAAATTCTATAAAACCAAGTATTTTTTTTTTTTTTTCAAAATATATTTTTTCCGCTCTCACAATCAAAAGGTTAAAATTAACCGATAAACAAAGGAGATACAATTATAAATTTATGAATAACCAAACCCATCATAATATTGTATAGTTTTTAGAGAAGTAATACAATAAATAATTTTTACTTTTTTGAACCATGATCTTTATGCAGAATTCAGACATATTAAAATAGTCTTTTTAGTGTATAACTTTTCAGTACACGCTAAAATTTGTAGTTGTTAAGTTTATAGACGGATCTAGGATTTTTGAGAGGGTGTTGCACAAAATTTTTCTATTATAATTATTAAAATTTGCATGATAAAGAAATTTTTAGCCAAGTTAAAGTTGCACTATAAAGAAAATAGCACAAATATCGAGGGTTGCATATAGTAAAAAATAACACATTTTGAAAAACATTACATTGAGTGACTGAAAAATAAGTGTGGCCTATGTCACATCCAGCATTCATGTAGGTCCCTCCCTGGTTAAGTTATAAAAAAGGTCATTGCTAGAAGCCTAGAAATGATTTATAAAAGGGACCTGGATGAGAAATAAATATTTTGGCCGGCTTTGTCCAATGCGGCGAATTATTGGCAAGTATGTATTGAGGTACAATATTGTTATAGTTCCATGAAAAGTATCTTGCCGGTAAATGTGTTACTAATACGATACTAAAATAGTAGTAACTTACTATGTTTTGTGAGTTTTACTTGTTTAGTACCGGCGGATACCTAACCTTGTCCAAAAAGTAAAAGCGAAGCCAAGATTTCAAGTTAAAAGTAGAACATAATTGTAAATTGATAAACTATATAATTCGAACATATATGAAAGATAGGCGTCTAAAAAAAAAAAAAAAAAAAAAAAAAAAGTAACTTATGTCATAAACTAATACACCGCCAAAATCATCTTACTAAGATAGTAAAAGGCGTTTGGTTCACGTATATTTTTTAAAGAATTGTAATCTTTGGAATGAATTGTAATTTGATGTAATTGTAATTTAAAGAATTGGAATGTGTTGTAATTGTAATGTGTTGTAATTATAATTGATGAAATCTGTCAATGTGTTTGGTTGACTCGCAACGTAATGTAACTCAATTTTTTTTTATAAAACTTAAAAAGTTAATATAATAATAATAATAATAATAATAATAATAATAATAATCAAATAATAATAGTAAAAACAATAATGATAAATAGTAATAATAATAATAAAAACAATAATAATATTAAAATAAAAATAATAATAATAATAATAAAATAGTAATAAAAAAATTTAATAATAAAATATAATAATAATAAAATAATAATAATAATAATAATAACACTAAAATAATAAAATATAACATTAATAATAATAATAATATAATAAAATAATATAACAAAAATAATAATTATAATAATAAATAATAATTAATAATAATATAATAAATATTAATTATAATAATAAAAATAATAATTAATAATAATATTATTAAAAATAAATAATAAAATGATAATAAATAGTAATAATAATACATTATTATTATTATTATTATTATCGTTATTATTATTTATTACTTATTTATTATTATTATTATTATTATTATTATTATTATTATTATTATTATTATTGAATAATAATAATAATAATAATAATGTATTGTTATTATTATTTTATTATTTATTTTAATATTATTATTATTAATTATTAATTATCGTTTATTATTATTATTATTACTATTTATTACATTATTATTATTATTTTATTTATTATTATTATTTTATTATTATAATTATTATTATTAATATTATATTTTATTATTTTATTATTATTATTATTATTATTATTATTATTTTATTTTATTATTATTATTATTATTATTTTATTTTTATTATTATTTTTATTATAATTATTTTAATATTATTAATTATTATTATTATTATTTTATTATTATATTATTATTTTATTATTATATTATTATTTTTATTATTATTATTATTATTATTTATTAGTTTTATTATTATTATTAAAGTAACCAATTTCAATTACGACGTAATTCAAAACTTTCCATCCAACTTGCTATGTAATCTAGATTCCTTCACTTGATGTAATTGTAATGACTGAATTACAATTACAATGCAAACCAAACAGTCATTGTAATATAATCTGAATTACAATTGTTTTCACCTTGCCAACCAAACATGATTGGAATGTAATTCAGATTACAATTACAACGAATTACAACGAATTACAGCGAACCAAACGCCCCCTAAGATTCACATATTCCCTTTTTACTAAAAAGTTATAAAAAC
Organism: Chrysanthemum lavandulifolium; assembly: GCA_022545495.1. NCBI lineage: Eukaryota > Viridiplantae > Streptophyta > Magnoliopsida > Asterales > Asteraceae > Chrysanthemum > Chrysanthemum lavandulifolium. The sequence goes on along the minus strand of CM040241.1, from coordinate 132,053,884 downwards.
CCATATTCAAAAGCACCATCCATCTAAAAGGGTATAAAACAAAAACAACTTATTGTGATCAATAATGATAAAAGAAAAGAAACAATTAAATCATTCAATACCTAATGAGATGAGTGCACAATTGTCAATATTCACACGTTATTTACTTTTTCGTATTATGTTAGGTCACTAGTTTTACAAACACAAGCTTATAAGAAAGAGATGAGGCGATTGAACAAGTAAAACCACACACACACGATAATATGATACGGTTTACGCGTAGGAGTATGAAAGGAAATAACTTGAACAACCAACCTTCAAATGAAGGTTTACATAAAGTATTTATAGGAGGAAAGCTAGGCAACACCCTAGTTTCCATCCTTTCTCAAATGGGCTTGGGCCTAAGCTCATGGGCCTTCTACATAAGCTTAAGGCTAATAACAAACATAAAGGCCATAATAAAGCTAACTATTACATATTAATTACTAACACTGATTATGGTTTAGGAGTGATTCCAACAATCTCCCCTCAAGTGTTGGTGATGAACGGTGAAGGCGTTGATGTGATAGTAGCTCGACGTCTTTGACATTCTTCTTTCTTGTGAGAAGAATTGCCTTGATTCGAACAATCTCTCGAAAGTAGAGAAATTGTCTTCTTTGAATGGTTATGCTTTGACGTCATCTTTAACTTTGTTCTTTGATTATTGTTCTTTGTGGTGAAAGTGATAGTATGTTGTTGTGCGCATCAAATCGCTTCGTGTGCGCTTCATTTTCATAAAAGGTGTCTCCACGTCATTCTTCAACATGCTCACACGCCTTTCTCGATGAAGTTCTTTAAGTCTTTAACTTTGTAGATTCTTTGATTTGATGAAGAATCATTCGATTATGCTTGCTTTTGGATAGAACTTCCATTAGTGATTATGTTGGCGTGAGCATGAGAAGAATCTGCACGATCATCCCGCTCCGAGCTTCCATAAGAAAACATTTCAAACGGTTAGTAATAAGCGGATTCCGCACTTACAAGTTTGAACTTCGATAGTGTTGACAACATAGTGTGAAAACACAAATCTAATTCTTACAAAGGCCGTTCTCGAACTGAGTCCCACAAGTGAGATAACGCGATATACCGGGTACATCTACGCTTCGGATGAGTCGAGGTACACCAAACATCACCTCACGATCGTAGACCGCTTGAGACACACTAAGCGTAATCCACGGGAGTTACCGGTGACCGCCGTGGTCGTTTGATGTTGACCGGCAGAGTTTCCATTCAATCACCGAGGATCACAACCGTGAACCTCTCATAAATGTTCTCGACAGTTGCTAAGATCCGTGAAGGACTCGATATGAACCATCGATGATCTTATTTGTTGATCAACAAATGATGAAATGTCAAGTGTACCTAAGAGATCTTTTGATGAATCTCGTGGCTCTAGACTCAATAGTGCGTTTGGTTTTCCCGAAAGGAAATCGTGGAGAGGTCTCCTTCTTCAATACCAACGATCTCTAAGAGAACGCCAATAGTTTACGTAGGGTTCCCCGTGAGAATGAAACAAGCTTCGCTGAGAGAAACTTGAGTGGCTAAGAGGGTTTAGTGCATGCGCCACCGGGTCCATGACGACTTTTAATCTTCAATACCGGCGTCACTAAGTGACAACCAAGAGTATATGAATTGAACCCTTGTCCGCCCTAAGTTGAGTAATTTGGAGGGCTATTTCTTTTCACCCTTTCTTTGCATTTCTTTTAATTCTTCAACTCCTTCTTTCTCCGATTCTCATTTTCTCCTTTTTATAATCGTACCTAAGGACTTCTAAGTACTAACTATTTGTGATGTCCTTGGGTAGATCCTCCGACTCTGGCGGATCATAGACGTTATTCCTAACCTTAGTCACCTTATAACTCCATGACTAACCTATGTTGCCATTAAAACCATCATTGTGAAGAATCTCTCAAAGGGTTTGTTAATGAAAATCATGTTTGAACCATCGCGAGAGATAGGATTTTGCATAAATACCCCCCTCCACATGTGCTTTAGAGTTTTGACGGAAATCAGACTTTGTGTGGGAAGAGCGCGACTTTTGAATTGATCCACTCAAGATAGACAATCTCCACGAGACACGGTTACGTTGCATAGTTAAAGAGTTACATTGATGCTTTTTAGGTGACAACTAGCTCTAATAACTACCTTGAAGGTGTAGACAATCCTCGAAAGGTTGTCATACCCGTCGAGTTCATGTCTACCAAGAGTATCTCGAATGGTACTTTCTACTTGGACAAGTCCTTTCATGAGACACGCTTACATTACTAGTGAACTAGCTTGAAATTATTACCCGTCCATGACAAGTATTTTCGAGTTACTAACGCTTTAGTACCACAATTGTTGGTTAAGTCTATTACACAAAGATTCATTTGCATTTACACAACATATTTCTTATCACATAATTTTCTCCCCAAAAATGGCATATAAAATGTTATTTTTGAAAAGTTGAGAATAAATATGACCATTTCGAGTGTTGGGAAGATGACCACTATGAACAATTTGTGAGCAATGTTTTAACTCAAGTACTCCCCTCAACAAGTGATAAAACGGTTGAGGTTTTGAAAATGATACGGGGAAGTACTTGTCCTTTTGAGCAAAACCTTGAAAAATGAAAGGTTTGATAGGTTTTACTCAAAAGTAAGAAGCTTTCGCTCCTTTTATAAGGATTGTGGCACTGAGGCATACCACATGGTCCTTTCTTGACAATTACGGGTTTTACACTGTAATGTGTGCACAAGCCATACGCATATATAATCACACATCCAAATTTATAATGAAGGAAGCAATTCAAGGGGTACCAGGAAGTGCGGTGATGTCGCCAGAGTGCGAATGGCGCTGATAGCCGGTGATGTTGATCCCGGTCCACCACCAACAAAGCTTTCCAATGTTCGAATCGATCCCTTCAAACAACCTTTCATCAATCATTCGATGATTCTCCTCACATCCGCTCGATCCCGAGAATTCCATCGCTAGAGACCCAATCTTGTGACGTATGTCCTTCAACCTATAGGCTAATCCGTCCCTAACCATCTTCAAAGTGTGATCCCCAAACTTGTGAAGTTCACTACACGCCATTAAGCAATTTCTTTGAAGTTCACCGCGTAAACGACGCCGAAAGGTTTGCTTGATGAGTGTATATTGTGAGAGCCGGTTGAGGTCGGGAAGATCTAGGCGAGGTGGAGGAAGTTGACACGGTTCGATAAGATTCAATCGCTAGTCAAGATCTTCTACACGCCCTTGATGACTATGCGTCGATGAAGATGAGCAATGACTTGATGAATTCACGTTGTACTTGGTTGAAAATTGTCTCATGCGACCTTGTACTTTGGCAAGGTACATGTCTTCGATGTCGTTGATAGACAAATTCTCAAAGTCGCCTTCAGAGAATGCATAATCCCTTTCATCTTGTCGTTTGACCACGATATTCTTTAGGAAGGTGTAGTCCCACTTAGATGACGAACAACATGTTTGATGGCAACGATATCCTTAGTAATCGAACACCGCATGTTGAGACTTCGAACCCCGACACAGTAGTAGATTCTTCGCCCGCCAATGATGAATCCGTACATTGCATCTCGATCGTATGCTTCCACTTTGTCGAGAACAAGTGATTGGCACGCCTCGATGGCTATGCGCTTCGAGTATATAGTCTGCTGGAATGGAAGTGTCAACGATGTAGCGTATTTCGAACCATCGCCACCGTAGAAGAAATTCCGTGTCTTTGTTGAAGAAATATCCGAATGGGATCCTAGGTTCATCCGGTTGGCCAATTGTTGGTAGAGGTTTTGACCATCGGTGTAGTATGGAGGTTGTCCCGTTTGGTGAAGTCGATGTTTGCTTCGGGTTGAGCCAATACATGTTGTTAGACATAGCTCGAGCAATGTTTTCAAGGTGATATTCGACCGATGGCACTTTCGAGCTATCTTTCCACAATTGAAAAGCTTCATTCTTGATTCGCCTCAACTCGGATTTCGTCATCTTCTTCACCGAACTTTTCTTGCAAAATTTTGTATGCTCCAATGTATTACCGCTCACCAAACCTCGACCTTCTTCGTGGTAGGAGTGTTGTTAACAAGAGTAGAGAACCATTCAAATTCTTCGCTTTATCGTCATCTAGCCAAGATACGACGCCGCTTGAGGCGCCTTCTTCTTCTTCTTTTCAAGGCCTAGATGATGATTCCGGTTTCGAACTTGTTTGGGAGAGGTGGGTTGTTGTAGGGCTCAAGGACCTCTTCATCGTCACCACCGTGATACTCAAAGTGATCACCGGTTTTCGAGTCGGGGTGGTAACTCGAATCGCCCCGAGGTTTATCCGTAGAAGAACGAGGAGGAGACCTTTGTCGAGTAGGAGTCCGTTGGAGAGGAGGTAACATAGAAGATGATTCACCGTAATTCTTCCGACGCTTAGCTTTATCATGCTTATCCCGATCCTTGTCTTCATCGCCTCTAGGACGTTTAGACTTTTCCGCTCGAATCTACATGCTTCTTTGAGTTGGTAGTCCAAAGAATGCTTGAAACAATTTTCCTTCCTCATAAGTAAATGTCCCGGATCGTAGACATTTGTGTGACAAGCTTGGCCACCAATTCATTATCCGAGAAAACTACAGGGATCGATGGATTGATTGTGACGGTTAAAGGTGTGGATCTTATAGTTCGCTTGCTATCTCGCATAAGATTCGGATATAGTTGTCTGTAAACATCTCCTTTGTGACTTTAGGAACGATATCCGAAGGTACTTGTTAGTGTAACCTTGGATCATTTCGCTCGAGTTCCTCTTGACGATGACTTTTCATGAACTCTGAACGAATTCCCTTAGTTTCGCATCTTGTCATTCTCATCATTTAAGTCTCAGATTTGGTCAAGAAACCAATTCGGTCAGAGTATGTCCTTCTTTCGACTTGTTGGACAACTTTCACAATTCTTTCATGAGTCTAAGAAATCCAAGATCGAGGTGGTTTCTTCACGATTTGGATGTTGATTTGGTTGATTTCTTTGATGGTGGTGGTGACGAATGAGATGATAACCGATGAGGAGGAGACATGAGGAGGCTCGGGTCCTTAGGAGGTGCGTATATCCTCCTTGGAACGAGTTGGATCGTTGAGAAGCAAATCATCATAATTCTCTTCGCCATCTTGTCCAGATTAGCCTTTTCTTCCGTCCGAGCCTTAGCTTCTTCATCAATCTTTTCTTTCTCGCCTTATCCTTTCTCGTTCCTCAATGTTATGTTCAGAGACACCTCCACAAGCGCTTGTTGTTGCACAAGAGTGGTGGCACCGGATCCCTTATCGGGTCGATTAACCGCATCAGATCTCGGTGAGGAGTAAGGCGACCACTTGATCCTCCGGGCCACCCATTTGGTCTTTTGCAAATTCTTCACTTTTGAATGTGTCTAACTAATTTAAACTTCTTCCTAGGATTGATCCAAGAGCTCTTCTTCTTCTTCGTAGCTTTCATCATAGGGCACAAGTGCGGAGTCTTCCTTTTCCTTTATCGACTTGAGGACTTGGAGGTTTTGGTACGGAAGGATTGTCGTCATTTGTAGTTTCGAGTAGGTAATCTCTTCATCTCGTGTCGGTACCTTGAGCTTTCGTCCAAAAGCTTTCTTTGCGTTCGTGTGGGAATAGGTTCGACTTCCTTTACAGTGAACAATCCTTTTACGAGGAGGATTCCTTTGGGAAGCTTCCTATAACTTTCGTAACTTATTGCACTTCCAAGACTTCCTCTTCGGTTCTCCGGTAGGAGTTCCCGAAGGTTTTCATCAAGATGACCAACTTTGCCTTCTTTTACCGCTACTAGATACCTTTTGTACGCTTCAAGCTTCTTGAGTTCTTTAGATAGAAGGTGATCAGCAAGACGGCACCGCTTCTTAGTTGTGGATTCATTGATTCCGATAGAAAGGATAGGTTCGGACAACAAGTCGTGATTGTCGGGGTCATTGAGCCTCATGGAATATCGTGATTGAGTCCAAGTGCTCGGATCAAAAGCTTTGTGTATCGACATAGGGAATCTTTGAGCTAAGCTTCTTGTGAAATAGCATCATGTACTCCCATATCGCTGCTTCGATTTCGATGTCCTTCTTATTGATCAAAGACCGGAAGATTTGCGGTTCCATGAGCTTTGATGCTCATAACCACCGCCACGACCGTGAATGACTTGGTAATGATGATGTAGAGGGTTCTCCACGGTTGAGGAATGTTCTTAAGCTCCACGTGAGAATGCTTAGTAACAATCCTCAAGCTTCATCATAGCCAATATCAAGAAGAAATTGCGAACTGTCTCTTCAAGGGTGTAGCAAAGAAGTCGATTGACTCGATTTCGTGAATGAGAAGAACAACACGTAAGTCTCGCATGAGTGATGGTGACTTGTTTGTGATTAAGTGTCATCCGCACCGCACTTTGACTCGTGATCCTCGCATAGAATTCGCACTGTTGAATGTAGATTTCCGTGACATGAGCAGAGTGTGAGCATGTTCGGTAGGGATGATTCCTTAGAATATCCACAAGAATGAGACAAGAAGATTACGAGCATGTGAGGGTTTCAAAGTCAACCCTAAGGTTATTCTTTCCAATCTTTCTCGGATAGCCATTTGGGAAGATATCGGCAATAGTGAGAACCTCGTGCATCCACATTCATTTGAAAGCACCATGTCGTGATCCGAAATAACATTAGCCAAAAGAACCAACATATCGAAGACATAATGTTAGTCAATGTAAGGTTTTATTGTCTAGTTATTGAATGTACAGTGTCAATGATTGTTACGAGTCCTAAGTCACTTGTTTGTCCAATAGTCTAATGACGTCGTGAAATATTTCGTGAGTTAGTTAACTTTAAGTTTTAAAGTTTATGTTATCACTTATTGTTCACAACATATCAAACGATTAAGTTTATTAGTGACATTATTGGATTCGTGACGTTATGATTAGTTTATTTACAAGTTTGTACACGAATAATTCATAATGAAGGTCAATCAAGGCTTAGGCATAGATTTGGCAAAGTTAAGCGTAAATGAAATGATATACGCCAGAGACGAAAGCTACGCGTAGATCCTAACTTACGCGTAAGAGAGTTACGCGTGGAAAGGGGCCTTATGCGTGGGGCTTACGCGTGGCGTATAAAGACCTTACGCGTAAGGCTTACTCGTAAGAGTAGACCTTATGCGTAAAGTCATCGCCACGCATATCCTTCACAGATACGCGTAGTCCCATTGTAGAACCTTATGCGTAGTAGTTACGCGTAGGATTTCTCTTACGCATAACTGCCTACGTGTAAGGTAATCCTTAAGCGTAGAGATTCAAATGACCTTGATTATGAATTTTAAGCGCAGCAAGCCTGAAATAAATTCATCAAATCATCAATATTAACACAAAAATTCATTTTAACAACAAATCATGGCATGAATATTCGATAAACAGTTATGAGTAGAAAGTCATACGTGGGTCAAAACCCTAAGGGTTATGAATTACGCGATAATTTCTAGCCCAGGATTTGCACCAAACAATTTTAGGTAGTTCTAAGATGTTGTGAGAGTCTATAAACCAAGTTATAACATCTAAATCGTAGAGAATCAAAGATGCCCAAACCTATGAACTTTAAACCCTATTTCCAAATTTTTAATCATTTAGAGTTTCTGGGTGGTTATAGGGCTTGGACATCATCAATTCATCATCATATAAACATTACATAACAATATTTTAGAACAAAACTCTTCACATTTGTAAACACCCAAATCGACTCATAAACCCTAATTCTCAAAAATCATCAATTCGTGTTTCTGGGTGGTTTTAGAGGGTAAAAATAGTATCATTGATGTAAAAGACACGTTTTGACACATTCTTTTCAACCACAAACACACTCACATTGATTGTGTGTTCATACGCTTATGCGTAGAACAAATAATCACGTGTAACAAACGTTTTAGCCGAAGGATTTGCTTGAAATTCAAAACCTTAGCTTGTATTACTGTTAAGATCATGAAAACACTTACAAAATGATGATCTAAAGCACGGATTTCTTGAACGAATTCTAGGCGAGGATGTTTAAGGTTAAGAGTAATAAATGTAAAGTAAATGTTAGGTAGGAGGTGTTTTTATTTAAAATAACTTTAAGATTTTGACATTTTGGTCCCTCCACCTTTTTCTTTTTTCAAACAAAGCCATTTAACTTCCATTTTGGTTACCAAAAAGATTTTAAGAAAGAAACTTGACGACTCCCCTCGACTTAAGAAATAATGAAAGGTTATAAATTTTAGTCCGAGGAGTGTCATTTAACCGTAAAAGTTTACCACCATTTGATAAAAGAAACAACCGGGATAATATAACATGCAAGTACACGATGTTTTGAAACAGCTAAGTGATATTTTCTCCCCTCAACACTTGATCGTAAAAATACCGAATTTTGAAAGATTATAGTGTTGATGGAAGAAATGTACCGCCATGTTTAGAGAAAAAGAGATAGAAGAATATTTTTGTTGTTTTATCGTGTTTTATGTTTTTGTATTTTGTTTTGAAAAATTATTTACAAAAGATGTTTTGGTGTTTGATGTGTTTTTAAGACTGCTTTTAAGAGGTCATCCAATTCCTCTTGAGTCAACACCTCATACCAACCGTGGACCAACTCATTAAACCTAGCGGGAGGCAAGGCTTTGGTGAGTAGATCGCCAATTGGTATTCAAGACCCACAAAGTATAATTCAACGGCACTGCTCCACGCGGTCCTTGATGAAATGATAACGAAGATCGATGTGCTTTAATTTCGAAAGTGCCGGACCGAGTTGCACGAGATCGCAATGGCACTCGATTGTCGCAAAGACATCGGGATTCATCAAATCGTAACCATAGTCTTTGAGTTGTGTTCTCATCCGGATGACTTGAGCACAACACGGACATGGCTACATATTCTCGCCTTGGTTGATGATGACGATGTACAATCCTCTTCTTTGATTGCCAAGACACCGCTTATCACCAAGAAATTGTAGAGCTCTCAAGTACTTTTCCTTGAGTCTAAGCATCCTGCGTGGTCGGCCTCAAAAAGTGATTAGTTCAAAACCGAATCCTTCTGATACCGATCCCCAAGTTAATGGTTCCCTTGATGTATCTGAGATTCTTTTAGCCTCGAGAGGTGGGTTTCAGCTTGGTCGCGATCGATAACGGAGCATAGATAAACGGCAAAGACAATATCAGTCTCTAGTCGTTAGATACATGAGAGACCCAATAATACTTCGGTATTTGGTAGGGTCAACTAATTTCCCATGTAAATCGGTCTAGCTTCTTGGTATGAGTCATTGGTGTGGCATAAGTATCACGTGTTTTCATTCCAAATTTGTTTAACAATTCAAGGGCATATTTGATGACTCAAGAAAATACCACGGGTGATTGATGAACTTGCAGTCCTAGAAAGAACGCGAGTTCACCCATCATGGACATTTCAAAATTTTTCTTCATTAGTTTTGAAAAGCGGTTGAAAACTTTTATGTAGAGACCCAAAATGATGTCATCCACGTAAATTTGAACAATTAAGATATGTGCCCGTGATATTGTATAAAAGATTTGGGTCAACCGAACCTTTGGTGAAATTATTAGCAATGAGGAAAGATGATAGCTTATCGTACCATGCCCGGGGCTTGTTTGAGACCATAAAGAGCTTTGTTCGGTTTGTAGACATGGTTCGGGCACTGGATCAACGAATCCTTCGGGTTGGTCGACATAAACCATTTCTTTCGGTTGTCCGTTGAGAAACGCAGTTTTGACATCCATTTGAAAGACCGCCATATTCATATGAGCCGCGAACGCGAGAAATATCCGAATGACCTCAAGACGAGCAACCGTAGCAAAAGATTCTTCAAAGTCTATTCCTCTTCCCGACGATAACCCTTAGAAACTAGACGTGACTTGTTTCGGATGACGTTCCTTCAAAGATCCAATTTGTTTTTCCAAATCCATTTTAGACCAATGACGTAGACCCTTGTTGGTCTTTCAACCGCCCCATACTTCAAGACGTTTAAATTGGTTGAGTTCTTCTTGCATGGATTCAATCCGCTTGTCTTTGTCATTGCGTCTTTAATGTTTTTAGGTTCGATTAGCGAGACGGTGAGTGCATAAATGCAATGTTCACCATCCGTGTGAAGACGTTGTCTCGTAACGATTGGTTGATTCGGGTTGCCAATGATATTAGCCGAGGATGGTCTTTTGTCCATCGATGTGTAGAGGTTGATCCTTTAGAATTCTCACAATATCCAATAAAGACTCCGCTTTGGCTTTGAGTTTTCCAAAATCATCACGATCATTATTCGGATAGCAAAGGGATCCAAATATATGAAAGTGTTTGAGATTCGGTTTATGGTTGTGGACAAGCTCGAAAGGTGTTTTGTTGTGGCATCATAGAACGGTTTTGAATGAAGATCCGAGTGAGTATAGAACCTTAAAACAGTTTCCCTCAATGAAGTCGTTATGTCCCAAATGAGCTATGCAATGGATTATCAAACGCTTAGTGATCGAGGAATTTGAACAGAAAAGGGATTTGTGAATTATTATAACTAAGGAAAAGCCAACAAATTAAAACGGCTTAAATGCAAATTAAAGGAAATTAAAAAGATAAAATCTATTAAATAAACGCTATCACTATAATTAAAGTGATGAACGTTTAAAACCTAAAACGTACGTTTAAATTAAAACTACGTAACGTACAAAATAAAACGTGAAACTTATACAATATAGATCCTAAAAATATGAAAAATACATTTTTACAATCCTAATGATAAAAGAAAACTTATAGAAAAAGAAAATTAATTTTATAACTATTTATCTAATTATTATTAATTAAAAACTATTTTTAACTATTTAATAATTACCTAAAATACAAGAAATTAGGAAATAAAGCTAGAAAAATAAAATTAAGACTTAGAAAAGTCTAAAATATCAAAATAGAATTTTCAAAACTATTTTGTATTTTTCTCGATTATTTTCTATTTTTATGAATTTTAAACTATTAAAAACTAATTAAATTGCTAAAAATTACAAAATAAACTATGAAAAATATGGAAAATTACTTTTTTACTTTTTATATTTATCTAAACCTAAGAAAATTGAAAATTATTTTTGAAGCTTTTCTTAATTTTTGTATTAAAAGCTATTTAAAAGTGCTTAAAACTAATTTAAATTAAGAAAAATAGCAAACCAACTTAGAAAATCAAAATTTCAGGAAAAGTCTAAAATAATATTAGGAATATAAGAAAATGGAAAAACAGGTGCTTATGTGTGAAAATGGAATCGATGAGTAAGTGCTTATTAAAATAAGCACTTAAATAAGCAAATGGAGAAAAAAAGCTACCAACCGAGAAGAAAGCTATAAGTCGCTAATAGAACTAAATGCAACAAAGATCAATAAGCTACAACCATCGATTAGCAATCTATAACAGATTTGATGAATGAGATAAAAGCTAAAAAGCGCTTCCGGGTACTAACTTTGAACACAAGCACAAGCTTATAAATAAGCTCAAACCGAAAACTATGAACTTGGAACTTGGAAAGGACCCGGGTGAGACCAAGTGTACCAAAAATCGCACTATGATAAGCTCTAATAAGCCCCGTGCCTAAGCACAATATCGAGAAAACTCTCGTGTTCATCGAGAAATCGATGAAGCAGGCACATGGTGCTAAAAGAAGAGCTTGTTTGAGGCTTATAACAAAATGACAAAAATCCACAAAAATGCTTATAAGTAATGGTACCAATTGAAGTTTCTAAAATGCCAAATCTCACTTGATTTGGCTTAAAGATGAAGCCAAGAAAATTCCTTCTTGGCTTAAAACATATTTTTCACAATTTGACTTTTGATGATAATGAAGAACTTTGACTTAGATGAACTTTGATCCAATTTTATGGTTTGATATTGATGTTATATGATGTAAAAGTATAATGCAAGCAATGTTTGATGATTTTAAACACAAAATGATGATCTGCAATTCCAAAATTACAACAATGATGTGTTTTGACAGATTCAAAGGAAGTTTGACTTTCGAACTAGCAGACCCAAATTTTCAACTAGTATGTGCTCAAATGACCTTAAGAAACATAAACTAACAACAAGTGTTCACTGAATAAGCCTCAAGGGCAGTTTAAGCTTATGAACCAAACACCCCTGATTGTAACTGTTTTGAACTCAAACTAACCCAGACACTGAACAACTTTGTATTAATGATCAAACTAATTATATAAGTCCTAAATACAACTAATTAGACAAGATTTAACAGATTATAACTACAATTACAGATTATGCATAAGAACTTGATAACAACTTACAAAATGTCCATTAGCCACTATGGCTTGAATCCAACCCCAAGGAACTACTAACCTAAGTATTCAACCCAAATGAATCCAAATCAACCCATTTCCATGCTCGCATCAACCCTTAACCAATTCCATAGCCATTTGAGCCACCATTGACTTTTGTTGACCGTAATACAAAGTGAATTGAAACTTAACTTTAAGCTTGTAAAAGTTATAAAAACTTATATAAGCTTATTAAGAATCGATAAACAAGCTTTATGAAGCTTGTTTTTATGAAATGGAAACTTGAAAATTTAACAAGAAGCATATAAACATGGAATTCAATGAAACTTAGAATTGATGATTAAAACTTGAATAATCTGAAAATGTAACTTGAGTTTGATACTTAAGAACAAAATATTACAATTTTTGAGTTAAACTAATACATTAATAATTAAAACGACATAAGAGAATTTTTAAACTAAAAATCTACTATCTTGCTTGCTTCTTCTCTCTTTCTTTTATAACCCAATCTTCTTCTCTCTTTCTTCTGAATGTATCCCACCATTCTTAGCCATTGGATGACTCAAAATGAATCACAACCGCTTAAAAGATTTGGCGCCAATTTTCTTTTATCCATGTGGGGTTGAGTGAGAGGTTAGGAAGCATTAAATGCACCTTGGATGTTAGTTGTGGAGTGGGGAACATGGTGGAGTGGAATCGAGGAGAGGAGGGATGGGATTACAGTGAGTTGCGAGCGGTGAGAATGAAAAGACTTTGGCGCCATGGGTGGATTTGACCAAGATTGACCGAGTATTAATAATCCGGGGTTCACAATTCAATTTTGACAGGGTCCAAGGATAGTTTGACCAGCCAAAAAGTTTAAAGGGTTTTGAATGACAAGGGACTTAATGTAATTTCGAAAATCAAGGGACCATAGTCGCCAATTCATCAAAGTTGATCCAAGGGTTGAAAGTGACAATCTCAAAAGTATAAGGACCAAACTTGCCATTTTGCAATTTTCCAGGGCCATTTCGCCAATTTTCAAAGTCAAGGACCAAATTTGTAATTTTCTCAAACTTTTATATTTTTCACCAAAGGACTAAATTTGACAACTTATGATTTTAAAAGGACCTTTGGTGACTTTTCTTTGAAATTATGTGCTCGTGGACTGCTTTTGACAACTTTAGAAACTTGGGGACTAAAACGCAATTTTGCAAATTTGATATGTTTTCATCCGATTTTGATATTTTGCATTTAAAACACATAAAACACCGATTTGTGATATTTTGATCATTTTGATGTGTTTCGAGTGTTTTCGATGATTTTGCGCTTTATTTTGTACAAAATGATGAGTATTTAGACACTCATCAATCCCCACATCGAGATATTGCTAGTCCCTAGCAATGATTTGAGAAAACATAATGGATTTTAATCTCTTTACCAAAAGCCATTACTCGAGTAGCCAAATGTTTCAGCTCAAGTAAGAACCATGGTACAATCGATAACCATGTGATTTTGAGCAAACCACCGCCTTTCAACGGATTTGATTTGTCTTTACCGTGCCGCACTTTCCGGACTAGCCAACTCTTAGATAAATTATCGAATTATCTTTGGTGAGCCGATTACCAATTATGGTTTTTCCATCGCCTTTACCACAAGCCATAATCTTGCGGGCTAGCCAACTCTTCACTTTTTAGGATATGGTGAGTTGAGAACCATACAATTTTGGGCAAATTGCAAGCCATATAAACGGATTTGAGAAATCTTTACCAAGAGCCGCTTGCTCTCGGATTAGCCAATCCTTTTGTCTTACGTACATGGCGGATCGATAACCAAATGAGTAAGTGTAAAACACTTACTCCAAAAAATTTTGGCCAAAACGGGAATTGGGTTGATAATTACATGATAAAATTCGTGAGAATTCCCCCACACTTAGAAATGAATATTGCCCTCAATATTCAAAGTACCGCGTTATGCCGAAACAAAGAACGAAAAGGGAAATACTACGCCATTATTTAGAAAGAAGATTTTTTTTTTTTTTTTTTTTTTTTTTTTTTTTTTTTTTTTTTATATACAAACATGTGGGCAACCCCCACACTAGGGTGGTAGAAAGAGGTAAGAAGACGTAAATATGGGTGAGAACCCATATGGCATGCTATCGTTTTTGATTACCGAGTCGCTAGCTTGACTCGATCCCCGCATTCATTGGTTCATGGGAAAGTTTGTAGATCCGGACAACCATGGGGAATGTCCTCTCCAAAATAGTGCTTCAACCTATGTCCATTCACTTTGAAGTTTGGCCCGTCTGCTTGAGATAATTCGACGGTGCCATATGGAAAAACTTTGGCAATGGTGAATGGACCAAATTCAACGGGTCTTAAGTTTCCCAGAAGATCTTCAATCTAGAATTGAAAAGAAGGACTCGGTCACCAACGCTGAAAACGCGGTTCTTAATCTTTGAGTCATGGATCTTCTTTGTCTTTTCCTTGTAGATCAAAGAGTTCTCGAGGCTTGATTACGGAGTTCATTTAATTCGCTGAGTTGAACTTTCCGATGATCACCAAGACTTGAGGTCGAATTTGCCCGCCAAGGCCCAATAGGCTTTGTGCTCAAGCTCGATCGGGAGATGACATGCCTTCCATACACGAGCTTGTAAGGAGTACACCCGATGGGTGTTTTGTAAGCTGCACGGAAGGCCCAAAGTGCATCTTCAAGTTTGTCCGACCAAGAGGCACGATTTTCACCTACGGTCCTCTCCAAGATTCTTTTCAAACCACGGTTCGAAACTTCCACTTGCCCACTAGTTTGTGGGTGATACGCAGAGAGAGACGGTGGGTGACACCAGATTTTTGCATCACTTTTGCGAATTGGTCATTGCAAAAGTGTGTGCCGCGATCACTAATGATAGCACGAGGAGTTCCAAACGGCAAAGAGAGACTTTAAAAACTTCACAACTACTCGGGCGGCGTTGGTGAGTGCCGCTTCACCCATTTAGACAAGTAATCGACCGCCACGAGTATATACTTGTTCCTCGAGAAGATGGGAATGGCCCCATAAAGTCAATGCCCCATACGCCAAAGATCTCGCACACTTGAATGGCATTTTGAGGCATTTCATCTCGCTTAGAGATGTTACCATGACGCTGGCAAGAGTCGCAAGATTTGACGAGGTCATGGGCATCTTTGTAAATTGTGGGCCAATAGAAACCGAATCAAACACCTTCTTGGCGGTGTAGTTCGGGCCATGATGTCCCCCGGGGTCCATGATGACAAGCCTTGAGAATATCACGCTTCTTGGCGTGAACACACCGTCGGATGACTTGATCCGCATGATTTTAAACAAGTAGGGTCGTCCCGTAAGTAATGCTTAACATCTTTGAAAAATTTGTTCTTTGTTGGGACGACATCCCTTTCACAACAAAGTTACCCGCATGATAGTTTGCAAAGTCGGAAACCATGGGGTACTAGAATCTCCATGATGAGATACCACATTAAGTGTCTCGAGAGGAAACGTTTCGCTTATCTCCTTTTCTCGAGCACACCTTGATGAGGATTTTCAAGACGGAAAGATGGTCACCGCTAGGTTCTCCGCTCCTTTTTTATCACGGATGGTGATATCAAATTCTTGTAGGAGGAGAACCCATCGGATCAATCTCGGCTTTGCATCTTGCTTAGCAAAAAGATATTTGATGGCCGAGTGATCCGTATACACTATGCTTTTGGACAAGATCAAGTATGGCCGAAACTTCTCGAAAGCATACACCACGGCTAGTAATTCTTTCTCCGTAGTGGTGTAATGTGCTTGAGCTTCGGTCAAGGTTTTGCTAGCATAGTGTATAGGCTGGAAATGTTTCGATTTTCGTTCCCCAAAACCGCACCTATGGCGAAATCACTTGCATCGCATATAAGCTCAAATGGTAGGTCCCAATCGGGGCAACTAGAATTGGTGCTTCCGTGAGCTTTTCTTAAGAGTTTGAAAAGCTTCAACGCACTCACTAGAGAAGATGAACGGAGTGTCTTTTTCAAGAAGTCGGGTCATAGGTCGATATTTTGAAAAGTCGTGAATGAAACGACGATAAAATCCGCATGACCAAGGAAACTTCTAACTCCTTTAACGGTTGTGGGAGGAGGTAATTTCAAATAACATCGACTTTAGCTTTATCAACCTCAATCCCGCTCTTAGAAATTTTATGGCCAAGGACAATTCCTTCTTTAACCATAAGTGACATTTCTCCCAATTTAGACTAAGATTCGTGTTTTACAACGCTCAAGCATCTTTTCTAAATGGGATAGACATGTTTGGAAAGAATCCCCAAAGACCGAAAAATCATCCATAAAGACTTCCATAGTCTTTTCGATCATGTCATGGAAAATGGCCATCATACACCTTTGAATGTACCGGAGCATTGCATAAGCCAAAAGGCATGCGTCGGTAAGCAAATGTTCCATAAGGACATGTGAATGTGGTCTTTCTTGATCTTGTGGATCAATGGAATTTGAAGTAACCCGAGAAACCATCGAGAAAGCAATAGTATTCGCTTCCGCTAATCTCTCAAGCATCCGTCCATGAAGGGTAAGGAAAGTGGTCTTTACGGGTGGCTTCATTTAACTTTCGATAGTCAATGCAAACACGCCATCCCGTAACCAATCGAGTAGGAATCAACTCGCTTTCATCATTTTCAACAACGGTTATACCACCCTTTTGGGTACACAATGAACGGGCTCACCCAAGGACTATCCGAGATAGGGTAAATCAATCCCGCATCAAGAAGTTTGAGAACCTCTTGTTTGATAACATCATGGATTTTGATTCACTGCCTCGATGTTGAACTCGCTGGTTTAAAGTCATCCTCCATTAAGATTTTGTGAGTACAAAACTCGTGGTTGATACCCTTAATGTCGGAGAGTTTCCAAGCAATTGCTTGCTTGTGCGACTTCAAGACCTTTATGAGAGCAGCTTTTCATCCTTACTCAAATCTCGAGCAATAATGACGGTAATTTATCATCACCCTCAAGAAATGCATACTCGAGATGAGGTGGTAAGTCCTAAGTTCAACCTCGAAATTCTTCGCTTTTCTCAACCGACTTGACTTCCTTGTTATGAAGCTCGATGGGAGGGAGTGATAATGGATCATTATTAAGCAACTTCTCAATGAGAAGAATATCTCCTCGATGTCAATTGAGCGTGATCAATTTCCCATGGAACCGAATCACTAGACAAGTATGCTTCAATCTCTTCCAAGATGAAGTCACTTTCCTCAAACGGAGTAAGAGAAGGGTGGAAGAGTTAGAATTAATAAGACTAGAGATGATGGATCATTTTGAGAAATTCTTCAATGGGAAGAATGTCTCCCATTGGATCACAATCATCATCATCCAATCCGGATGAAATCAAGAGAGTTTGGTTTCATCCACGAGTTAACAAACTCGATGCGACAAACCGATTCCGGAGGTGGGACAAGTGGTGTGCTCTTAGAGCTAGCAGCTTCCACCACTCCGATGAAGTCTCCGATTCTAGATCATCATCATCATCATCAAGAACACTCTTGACTTCCCGGTACAACTTTCAAACCATTTGTTTGAACCAGGGTTGATTTTCAAAGCTTTTAGCTCAAAGACGCTTTTGGTGAACACTCTTAACCGTGAAATTTGAGAGTGTTGCATTGATTCTTTCGCATTTTGATCAATTGTGGCAACACTGCTTGTATAGAGGTTTAGAGTTCTCGTTGATATTCAATGTGAGCTCTTCGTTGTCAACCCGTATGGTCAACTCTTCAAAGAAACACATCAATCGAGCACGACTGCTCTCAAGAAAGCTCTCCCAAGATAAGGGGAACTCTAGGATCCGTGATCAAGTCTACTACAACAAAGTCGCATGAAAGTGAAATTTTCCCACTTTCATCACGACATCCCGGCTATCCCAAGTGGACGAGTTACAGACGGTCCGCTAGCTCGAGTGTCATACGAGTGGATGAAAGTTCGTGAAGAGATGCTTTCTTCCATACCGAGAGTGGCATGAGGTTAATGCTAGCGCCAAGATCGCCAAGGCGAGCATTGAAACATCCCCAAGAAATCACACGGATTAAAACCGCCAGGTCTTCAAGCTTTTGAAGCTTATTAAGAATGGTCACGAGCATTGCTCATTGAGAGGAGTTTTAGCCATCTCGATAGCTTATCTTTGTTGGTGAGTAAGCCTTTGCTGGATGCAAATTTAGGCATTAGAACGAGAGCATCAACGAAGCTTATATCAAAGTGAAGCTCATTGAAGATTTGGAAAAATTTTCCATTTGCTCTTTGTTTTGTCTTTGAGCTTCTCATCATTCATTCTTGATGGGTAAGGAAGTCGACTAGACTTTTGAGCCGGATGGAAGTGTTTTCGCTCAAGATTTTCTTCGAACATCGGGTTCCGGACTTAAAGCTTGACCACCGGTGGGACGTGCGCGTACTTCGGGCTTGAATAATGCACCTTGTCCGTTGTCTCCTTGGTAACTTGACTCAATGCCACGGAGGAGGGGCATAGGAGTCTTAGGTCCATTGTGCGCCTTACCACTACGAGTGGTGACGGCTTTCAACCCGGCATTAGGATTGGGAATAGTATTGCTTGGGAGTCCTCCGTAAGATGGCGAAGCTTTGTTCATATTCATGTTCATGAAACCGCTCATCATATTCTTTAACTCATTTGTCTCGCCGAGACATTGTGGTATCAATTTCCTTTTAAGCTCAACTCTCATGTTATTGATCCGAGTTTGCATTGAACGATGTTTGACTCAACCATTTTCATGAAGTCATTTGGCATGGGAGCTTGAGGAGGTATAACTTTGATGATTTGGAGCTTGATATGGTTGAGGTTGGTTGAAATTGTTCCGCTTTGATTGAAATTTTGAGAGTTATTGAAATTTTGTCCTTGATTCGAACAAAGCGATTTTGATTGCCATGGTTTTGCACGGAGGAAAACCAGTGGTGTCATACCGCTAGGTGCACGGTAGTGAGGATCACCGTGGTCGGTATTGATTGTGGTTTACCAAGCTACGGAGCTTGGTAAAAGGAAGCATCGGTTGCTTGACAATCATAATACGCGTGTGACCACTACAAATTTCACACACCTTGTTTATGGCTTTGATTGGTTCCGCTTATGAATTTCGCTTTTGATTTCCTTCACCTCTTTTATCATACAATGGATGATGTCCGTTAGAGCGACTTAATCGAGCGGCTAACTCGGAAGAGTTACCGGATGAGAAGTAGGAGTGTTCGGAACATTGACTTTGTTATGAGAAATAGGAACTTTAGATTTACTCTCGCAAATTTCAAGCACATCTTTAGGTCTACGATTCAAGATATTGCCACCGCGGATGCGCTCAAAGAATCTTGATCATTACCGCTCAACCCATTATAAAAGATATTAACTTGTTGAAGCTCGTGAATTCATGATGGGGCATTTCGAGGAGATCTTTGAATCTCTCCCATGCCTCTCCAAAGTTTTCATCGAAATTTTGACGAAATCCGAAATTTCATTTTAAGATTAGTCGCCTTTGATGGAGGAAAGAAATAATTAACAAACTTTTGAACAAGATCCTCCCAAGTTTCGATGGATCGAGGGGTTCTTTTTCCACCAAATCGGCCGTCCCCTCAGTGAGAATGGAAATAGCATCATCTTGATCACCTTTTGTGGCACATCCTTGAAATTGATAGTTGCAACAACTTGTTAAACCAACGGATGTGTGCATACGGGTCTTCTCGATCGACCCGCGAATTGATTCAGAGACACAAGTTGGATTAAATGTGTCTTCAATTCAAGTGATCGAATTGATTACCGGTAAAACGATGGCATCTCCATAACCCTCGGTGGGTGCTTGGAGCATTTCCGCCATAGTACGCTCGTCTCGCCATGGTGTTGCTTGAAATAGTACGAATCTCGGGTTCGACTATTCGGGCAAAGACGCTCACGAGAACGCCTTCTTGAATTTCGCTAGATCACGCAAAGGACTCAATGATCTAGAAGAACGAAAAGATGCACTAGAGTTAACTCTAAGGAATCTCGAGCTAAGGAGAGAAATGGGAATTATGAAAATCTTTCGATGAGAATGAGAATTATGAAGACGCTTTATAAAAATGGGGTGAGAAGAATCTTTATGGGTTTTCTCGTTTCAAACGTCGATATCACAACAAAATCAATTAACACAAAATCGAGGCAAAACAACAAAGAACTTAACCAATAATCACAATATGAATGGCTTTTTGAAAAGGTACACCAATCACAAGGACACAAAGGCAAGTTTTAAATCTTTAGTTCGAACTTATTATGGTCGCACCCCAGCTAGGTAGTGCACCGCCTTGGTTTCGGTGGTAATCTTTTAAGTTGTTATTATTAAAGAAAACGATTTAATCTTTTGTATTTTTATTATTTGATACATATATATAAACAAAAGGAAAAATATTTTTGTGTTTTATACGCTTTTGGATGTTTTGGGTTTTTGGGTTTTTATAAAAATATGGATATATATATAGATAGAGATGGATGATATAAACAAATGAGTGAGTATTCAAACAACTAACTGCTAGACGAAGACAATCGCACACACTCCCGGCGTGGCGCTAAAAATTTGATTGCGGCAAAAACCGCTGCAAGGTTTCTCACAAGCCACTTGTGAATGGCGCATCAGAAGAACCTTAAAACAGCTTTGAACACGAATGCAATGAAGATCTGAGGAGTATAATGTTTCCTCGGGTCGTTATGTCCCAGCGAGTTGTGCAATGGATTATCAAACGTTTAGTGATCGAGGAATTTGAACAGAAAAGGGATTTGTGAAATATTATAACTAAGGAAAAGCCAACAAATTAAAACGGCTTAAATGCAAATTAAAGGAAATTAAAAAGATAAAATCTATTAAATAAACGCTATCACTATAATTAAAGTGATGAACGTTTAAAACCTAAAACGTACGTTTAAATTAAAACTACGTAACGTACAAAATAAAACGTGAAACTTATACAATATAAATCCTAAAAATATGAAAATACATTTTACAATCCTAATGATAAAAGAAAATTTATAGAAAAGAAAATTATTTTTATAACTAATTATCTAATTATTATTAATTAAAACTATTTTTAACTATTTAATAATTACCTAAAATACAAGAAATTAGGAAATAAAGCTAGAAAAATAAAATTAAGACTTAGAAAAGTCTAAAATATCAAAATAGAATTTTCAAAACTATTTTTGTATTTTTCGATTATTTTTCTATTTTTATGAATTTTAAACTATTAAAAACTAATTAAATTGCTAAAATTACAAAATAAACTATGAAAATATGGAAAATTACTTTTTTACTTTTTATATTTATCTAAACCTAAGAAAATTGAAAATTATTTTTTGAAGCTTTTCTTAATTTTTGTATTAAAAGCTAATTAAAAGTGCTTAAAACTAATTTAAATTAAGAAAAATAGCAAACAACTTAGAAAAATCTGAAAATTTCAGGAAAAGTCTAAAATAATATTAGGAATATAAGAAAATGGAAAACAGGTGCTTATGTGTGGAAAATGGAATCGATGTGTAAGTGCTTATTAAAATAAGCACTTAAATAAGCAAATGGAGAAAAAAAGCTACCAACTCGAGAAGAAAGCTATAAGTCGCTAATAGAACTAAATGCAACAAAGATCAATAAGCTACAACCACCGATTAGCAATCTATAAGATTTGATGAATGAGCTAAAAGCTAAAAAGCGCTCCGGTAGCAACTTTGAACACAAGCACAAGCTTATAAATAAGCTCAAACCGAAAACTATGAATTGGAACTTAGAAAGGACCTGGTGAGACCAAGTACACCAAAATCGCACCATGATAAGCTCTAATAAGCCCTGTGCCTTGCCGCAATATCGAGAAAACTCTCGTTAATCGAGAATCGATGAAAGGCACACATGGTGCTAAAAGAGAAGCTTGTTTGAAGCTTATAGAAAATTGTAAAAATCCACAAAATGCTTATAAGTAATGGTACCAGTTGAAGTTTCTAAAACAACAAATCTCACTTGATTTGGCTTAAAGATGAAGCCAAGAAAATTCCTTTTAGTTGGCTTAAAACATGATTTTCACAATTTGACTTTTGATGAAGAATGAAGAACTTTGACTTAGATGAACTTTGATTCCATTTTATGGTTTGAGATTGATGTTATATGATGTAAAAAGTATAATGCAAGCAATGTTTGATGATTTTAAACACAAAATGATGATCCGCAATTCCCAAAATTACAACAAAGGAACAAAGAGACAGATTCAAAGGAAGTTTGACTTTCAGTGATAGCAGCACCCAAATTTTCAACTAGTATGTGCTCAAATGAGCTTAAGAAACATAAACTAACAACAAGTGTTCAATGAATAAGCCTCAAGGGCGTTTAAACTTATGAACCAAACACACCTTTTGTAACTGCTTTGAACTCAAAACTAACCTCTAAACTCTTAACAACTTTGTATTAATGATCAAACTAATTATATAAGTCCTAAATACAACTAATTAGACAAGATTTAACAGATTATAACTACAATTACAGATTATGCATAAGAACTTGATAACAACTTACAAAATGTCCATTAGCCACTATGGCTTGAATCCAAGTAACCAGTGAACTACTACCCTAAGTATCAACCCAAATGAATCCAAATCAACCCATTTCCAACTGCATCAACCCTTAACCAATTCCATAGCCATTTGAGCCACCAGTTGACTTTTGTTGACCAGAATACAAAGTGAATTGAAACTTAACTTTAAGCTTGTAAAAAGTTATAAAAAACTTATATAAGCTTATTAAGACTGGTAAACAAGCTTTATGAAGCTTGTTTTTATGAAATGAAACTTGAATTTTTAACAAGAAGCATATAAACATGAAATTCAATGAAACTTAGAATTAATGATTAAAACTTGAATAATCCGAAAATGTAACTCGAGTTTGATACTTAAGAACAAAATATTACAATTTTTGAGTTAAACTAATACATTAATAATTAAAACGACATAAGAGAAAATTTAAACTAAAATCTACTATCTTGCTTGCTTCTCTCTCTTTCTTTATAACCCAATCTCTTTCTCTCTCTTCGAATCTATCCCACCATTCTTAGCCATTGGATGACTCAAAATGATCACAACCGCTTAAACAGATTTTTGGCGCCAATTTTGACATTATCCATGTGGGGTTGAGTGAGAGGTTAGGGAAGCATTAAATGCACTCCTTGGATGTTAGTTGTGGAGTGGGGAACATGGTGGAGTGAAGATTGAGGAGGGGATGGGATTACACTCAAAGTGAGTTGCGAGCGGTGAGAGTGGAAAGACTTTGGCGCCATGGGTGGGATTTGACCAAGATTGACCGTAGTATAATAATAGAAGGGGTTCACAATTCAATTTGACAGGGGTCCAAAGATAGTTTTGACCCAAATGGGTAAAGGTTTAAAGGGGTTTAAACTATAAGGACTTAATGTGTAAATTTCAAAATCAAGGGACCATAAACGCCAATTCATCAAAGTTGATCCAAGGGTTGAAAGTGACAATCTTCAAAAAGTATAAGGACCAAAATTGCCATTTTGCAATTTTCCAGGGCCATTTCGCCAATTTTCAAAGTCAAGGACCAAATTTGTAATTTTCAAACTTTTATATTTTTCACCAAAGGACTAAATTTGACAACTTATGATTTTAAAAGGACCTTTGGTGACTTTTCTTTGAAATTATGTGCTCGTGGACTGCTTTTTGACAACTTTAGAAACTGGGGACTAAAACGCAATTTTGCAAATTTGATATGTTTTTCATCCGATTTTGATATTTTTGCATTTAAAACACATAAAACATTTGATTTGTGATATTTTGATCATTTTGATGTGTTTTAGACACTCATCGACATGCGATGATTTTCGATGATTTTAACATTGTTCTTGCAGCTTTATTTTGTACAAAATGATGAGTATTTTTCTCAGACACAAATTCATCATTATAAAGTTTGATAACAGCTTTAAGGTTGCACATCATGTGGCGGAACGACCGCTATCAACAATCCAGAGAATGATCAGATCACCGCGTTACACATACGGCGACACAGATGGAATAGAGGTAGATGTGGAACCCGAGATGTTAGAGGGTTCAAGGTATATTAGATATACACATTAATAATTTTAGGCATCCATTTAAATCCTAGTGTGTTATATATCCATTTCGCCATCTATAACTACTCTTTGCTTTAGTCTTAGTGAATGCACTAGGTGGTACTACATTCTTAGGAGGTGAAAATGGACTCAAAGGACAACAATGTTTGCCTTAGAATCTAAAGAAGGCGGTTTACCAAGCACGGACTTAGAATGATTAGTGGGCCTAGAGGTATTCCGATTCTTAGGATTCCGTAAACGAGAGATTATAGCTTTAGCAACACATTTGTCATGACAATCGAATTCATACTTTTACGACAAATAACACAAGGTGCATCGATGAATATCAAAAGTGCTTAAAGGTTTAGCATTCGTTACATCACTATTTCTATTACATTTTCCAGACGCAACATCTATAGTGGAAGCAACGTGAGTCTTATTCATAGTCCTAGGGTGTTCTTCAACTTTAGCATTCCTTATTGATCTTTTCTTAGGTCGCAACTTCCTATTCTTCGATTGAGTGCTCCTAGGCGTGAAGTGCGGACGCTTGGAAAAGACGCAACTATTCTGCTTCAAGAGAAGGAAGCACGTTAGCAACTTGTGATTTGGCAAGAGGTATTCTAGGTGCACGATTACTAAGTGTTATTGGTGCTAATCTCTTAATGATGGTTGGCGGAAGTTGTTCATACTTTCCTAACATTTCTCTTAACTTAGAGATAGTGTGAATCAAATCTTGATTTTGAGCGAATATTACCAAGAAATTCATGACTTCTCTAGTGTGAGCAAGATAGTGATCAAGTTCGTTTGATGCTTCATGTCGAGTCTTATTGAGTAAATCAAATATGACACCATATTCTTGTTTAATCTGTTACAAGTTCTTGTTCATATTTAGAGATTTGACTTTTCAAAGACACGTTTTGATCATCCAGTTGCTCAATTTTAGGATCGAAGATTTTGCACTCAATGAGCGATATTCTTTTGAAAACTAAGTTGATGGTTGTGAATATCTTTTCACACCAATGAAGACGACGTTTGCATTGTAAAGTTCGTTAAGTAATCGTTTATTTTCACTATTAAAGACTCGATCCAAGCACATTATCGTATTCACAACAGCTACCACAGAGTCAACATTATCGCAGAGATAGAATCGGATGCATGTGGCAAAGAATAGAATAACACAACATTATGGATATCGGCACATATAACATCTTCCAAGAGTCGATCAACATCTTTTCTCAACGGTTTCTTTTTACGCTTAGTATTAGAAATAGATGTTTCGCTTTTCTCGAAAACGACCTTCATGACTCCAAGTTCCTTATGAAAATCCTTTTCCCAAGCTAATGCACAATTTTTCAAATTTTTAACATTAGGTAAAAGATTTTTCGAAAATGTCTCTTTGTTCTCGCTAGAGGCGATTGAAAGTGATTAACTTTGATTTCGAGCGATATTCTATCTCATGTTGTAAAATTTTGAGGTCACCATGAAAATATCAAAATATCTAAGAATTTTGTGATTTTCGTGTTTTGAGTTCTTCACCGATGGAAGGTAAAGGACCATAAATTTGTGCATAATCGGTTGGGATTAACATTAGAAGACTCGGTGTTTTGATGATAACCCTTGGTGTGTTAGAAGAATCCGTTGGTGTGACAAAAGTGACCGGTTTTGAATAATTAAAAGGTTTGTTGTAAACAACATTTTTAATTTTGATCGACTCTCGTCTTACGCATCTAATTCCTCTTGACTATGATATTCAACAACACTCATAATGTAATTATCAATTTTATATTACGTGACCGGAAACTTCGTGATTTTGTTTGAATGTTTTGGTTGAAAGCTTTGGTTTGTAATCGCAAGATTTGGTCCATATCCTTTTGGATCGGGTTTCAAAGTAAACTTTTCAATAGCGATTCTTGACTCACCATGTTTATAAACAACGCTTTAAACTCTTTAAGTTTTCGTTGCAAGCGATAATTTCTTCAAGAAGGTCATCTACCCGATTCGTTGAATGCTTTTTGTATGCGGAGAACTGTTTTGACAAGTTAACAACTCGACCTTAGCTTTTTGATTTTCCAAGGTGAGGCGTTAATTTGATTTTTATGTTCATGTTTCATTGTTCTATTTCGACAACAAAGCATTCTTCAAGCGGCTAGATCACGATCTGTCTCTAAGTACTTTTCGTTTTGATGAGATTTAGTGAAGGTCGCTTCAAAACCTTTTCACGTTTTTCTTGAGTTTTGAAAAGTTGAGTTGCTTTTGTAAACATTCAAAATCCTTGGTTAACAGTGCATTTTACTTTTAAGACTTTGTTTAATGCATAACATTCCTCCGCTTTGATTTGATGGTCTTGAATTAAACGAGCAAAATCTGATGAGGCAACTGTCGGCTTGTTCAACGTGAGTCACAACATGATCATTATTTAGATCCTCAAGTACAACCACGGAGTCAATTTGATTATCAAAGGAAACCATAAGGTCATCTTGATCGTCAAATGTAACTACTGTGGTTTATTTGAAAATCGTCGAATGAGATGTAGATGACTCATTTTGAGCGAGCTGCGCTTGATTCGAGATATTGGTGGAGATATTAGTTCGAGATATGATGATGGTTTGTTCGGGTACACGAGACAAGCCATCGATGTCACACATCGGGGCTGTTTCACTCATGTAACTCATGCATATTAGCCATCAACATAATAATTGCATTGGCCTACAAGTCCTCCATATCATCATCAGAGTCAGATCCGCCATAAAGCTCGTCTTTGTTTGTGAGAGATCCACCGACTTCATCCTTAAGAGCCAACGAAGAGCCTCTTTGAAATAAGCACTTGCCCCTAGTCCTTGGCTTTGGGCATGCATTAGCCAGTGTCCTTCTCATTGCGGTTGTAGCATCGAAGACCGTTCAATCCATTCTCGAGCATTTCCTGTTCCACCACTTGAGCTCGTTGTTATTCCTTCCCATAGCATTAAACCTTGACCACCTCCCATTTGACGACCATAACCACGATTCGAACTTCAACTCGTCCATTGTTCTAACACTGATTTCGTGTATTGGATGAGGAACGAATCGATTGTTGGATTTGTTGGTATAACGGCTAAAAGCATTAGCAATCATAACAAATCCTGTTGCAATGCTTCAACGGACCGGATTCCTCATTAGTTTGACTATGAAGTGCTTGATCATTGTTTTTGTTGTAAGGAACCAATTGATTTTGTTGAGATTGTTTGTGATGGATCGTTTGGTGTGGTGAGGCGTTGGTTGAGTTGCTTGTTGAGGAGGATAACTTTGTTGAGCATATAAGGCAAGTTGTTGATTTTCCGGATGTATAGGTGGAGCAATTTGAGCACGGAGAATCCATTCCCATCAACTTCCTTCTCATGAGGCTTCAAGTAATCATACAACAATCCATATGTAGAATGATGCATATTCTTCGCTTGACGGAGAAAAATGACATACTTCTCCCATTCGGGACCAAGACTACTCGTGAACTTAGTATTCACCGCAAGTCTTGGCATGATGATGTTGTGTTTATCCAAATTATTGATGATGTCGAAAATCGATGATGATAAGACTCTAGTGTCTCTCGATTCAATCATGAAGTGTTCATAAGCCAAGTAAATTTTGGATTCCAAATCCTCCGATTAGTCTTGATCCTTCCATAAGAAGATGAATATGGTCCCACATTTCTTTTGCGCTTTTGAGCATCAACACTTGAAGAATTGGGTTAGGTAATCCTAAAAGGATATATTGCATTGCAAGCTCATCGACTTCATAGTGTAGAAGTTCATTGCATTTAGATCCGCAATGAGCAATGTTGGTTTGTTCATCTCTTGGTGGAACAACATTAGGATCTCCGGCACAATGACAATGAGGCATCTCAAATGGACCTTCCAAGATAACCTTCTTTAAGAACTTTCCATGTGGCTTCTTCGGATCACAAAACCTAAAGAACCTTATCACCCATTGATCGTAGTTTCTTGGAGTGAGCATTGGAGGTCTATCAGTGATCCACTTCATGAATTGATTGTTGGTCGCTTAAAGCTTCACACATCTTTGCAAACCAAGTGGGTTCCTTCATAGTGTTCCTTGATGGATGTTGATTGAATTCATTTTTGTAGGGTTGAACTTGAAGACTTGGCGGTGTTTGAACCATTTGTGGTGGGGGAATTGCACCAAGTTGTGGAGTATGTTGTTGATAAATTGCTTGTTGTTGATTCCATTGTTGATGTTGTGGACTTAGTTGTTGTTGTCGTTGAGGATAAGTGTAAGGGAAATAGTTAGAGTATGGTGGTTGAGACAAGTTGAAAACTTGTGTTGGTAAAAATGGATCTTTGTAGTCGAATGAACCTTTGTTGATGAAGTGTCCTTAGGCGTAGAAAAGACAAGAACCAAGTAGCACTTATGCGTAAAAACACCAAAGTTACGCGTAACAATAAGGAGTTACTGCGTAGGATTTAGCTTACGCGTAAGTAGGAAAAGCACTAAAGTTAGGCGTAGACAAAAGTTAGGCGTAGGATTTTCTTATCGTAAGACTAGGCTTAGGCGTAAGAAAAATCTTAGGCGTGGGATTTCACGCGTAAGCTTATGCTTATGCGTAATTTTAGGTTTTTGCTCAAATGATCTTTTACACTATCACAAAGGCAAAAGATATCCAAAGTCGACGTATTTTCGCACTTATCCAAGTAAGAAAACACGGAATAAACCAAGAAAGTGAAGATCAAACCAAGGAAACACTTACACGTAGTTTTAGGGTTTTACTACGCGTAGAAATGCTCGTAACTTTGATTCTGTCCAAAAGTGTTTCTAAACCGCTTTTGTGATAAAATAGCTTCAATAACACCAAAATACACAAAAGTGTGAAACTTGATGAACCAAAGCCTCTAAAACGATTCTGCGTAGAACTACACCCACGCTCAAAAACTAGATGAAAACAACTATCCACGCATAAAGTTTGAAAGTTTTGCCAAAAACAAGTATTTTAACACTTTAAAACGTTGAAAGTACAAGAATCTTGGATTCAAAAGTGTAAAAATACGTTTTGATCAAGCCAAAGGTGAGGTATACGCAAGTTAGGCGTGAGACCAAAACTCACTTCAAACAATACGCTCACTCAACTATTAGGCGATTGATACCATCATAGGTCACTAGTTTTACAAACACAAGCTTATAAGAAAGAGATGAGGCGATTGAACAAGTAAAACCACACACACACACGATAATATGATACGGTTTACGCGTAGGAGTATAAAAGGAAATAACTTGAACAACCAACCTTCAAATGAAGGTTTATATAAGGTATTTATAGGAGGAAAGCTAGGGCAACACTCCTAGTTTCCATCCTTTCTCAAATGGGCTTGGGCCTAAGCTCATGGGCCTTCTACATAAGCTTAAGGCTAATAACAAACATAAAGGCCATAATAAAGCTAACTATTACATATTAATTACTAACACTTGATTATGGTTTAGGAGTGATTCCAACATATTAAAATTATAAAAGTGAATTGGTATATTGGGAGGGTCAGTCATTAACATTCCTCATAAAATAGTCTTTTGGATTGTGTTTACTCGGCCAGATGGGAGGGGCCTAGCACCCGCTAGCCACCTCATCCCCTCCGCCCTTGCCAAGAAGTGATAATCCTCAAGAAACTCTAAGTTTGATCGTGTAGCATCAAGAAGACAAAGAAGACTTTTCGTAGAATCAAAGAAAGGTCACGGAGCTTATGCTAGCAGGAGCAACAAGTAACTAATCAAAAGAACTTTTTTTATGTGTTATATTAGGTTATATCACTGTTTAGAAGATCTATCTATTAGTGTTTTGGTATGCACAACTTTGTGTGTTTATTTTTTATTGTGCATGTTTTATAGCCGTGCGGATGACCACCCGAACCTACAGTGTGTTGATGTATCAGATCATCTGGTGTTGCAGTGGCTTTGTCTTGTTTATCTCCATCAGAAGTTGATTGTGTTTCAGGTTGGACATGAGTTATACGTTGTTCTGATAAAACAAGTGAATTTTCTTTTGGGATATTGGTTGGTGATACTGCATTAGATTGGATGTAATGAATGTTCGGTAAAATCTATCAAAGTATGGTGTTTGAACGGTGGTTTTTCACCCTTGACGTTTGTTGCCCAGCGCACAAAAAGCAACATGTTGTTGACTATTTTTAAACTTGTTCATTTAGAACTTCTTGATTTTTTTATTCGTCTGAAATCGTTAAATTATTATGAGCAACATCATAGTTACTTTTTAGACTTATTTTTTAGCCCAACACACAACGCACAAGAAACATAATTCATTACGTTCGAAATCGTTGAATCATTATGAGCAACAACATAGTTAAAAATAAGCATATAAATAAAACATAATTCTCTAAGTCATAAATCGTTAAGTTATTAGAAGCAACCAATGAGACTTCATCATCATGTTGAAGACGAACTTTTTGTTTAATTCTGAATAATAAACAAAAGATTAATATTGTTAGTTTATATAAGAATACTGATATTTTATGTATAATTTTGCTTCTTTTAAAGACGTACTTTTTTGTTTAATCCTGTATAGTAAACAAAAGATTAATATAGTAATACTTATATTTAAGTATAATTTTGCTTCTTTTTAATTTATTTGCAAAAAAATATGATTTACAATGTACCATCAACAAAATTTATAGTCATCAGAAACTCATAAGCAACATAAAATCTACATATATACTATCAGAAACATACTAAATAATTCTTGAGGAAGCTCATAACAAAAAATACATAGGATTGTCACACCACGGTACAAATTAAGAAAACATGTATCATCTTAAACATTTACTTGTACTTTGATCATATATAATAATTAAACTATTAATAATGTTAGTTTCCATAAGGATCAAAAACAAAACATTAGGGTTATCATAAATTTGATATTCATCAACCACCCATAAAATAATTTGAAATTTACCTAAATTTTATCATAAACATACGAGATAAGAAAAAGTTCATTCAAAAGCGTGCATGGGATTGTCACACCATTTTACAGCTTAAGAAAACTTGTATCATTTTGAAAACGTACTTAAATTTTGATCATGTAAAATAAATAAACGATTAATATTTTTAGTTCGTAAGGATTTAAGAAACAAAAACATTATGGTTAACAAATTTATATTCATCGGCAACTCTTAAATGCATTGAAATTTATGTAAATTTTATCAAAAATATACCAGATAATTCTTGTAGGTTCTTTTAATAAGAATAAGTTCATTAAAAACGTGCATGAAATAATCACACCATTGTACAAAGATTCTCACACCAGTCTATAAATTAAACAGCTTGTATCATATTAAACACTAGTTGCACTTTGATCATGTATAATAAAAAATTATTAAGATTGTAAATTTCCATAAGAATCTAAAAAAAAACACAACATAAACATAGAAGTATTAGTACATTAAACGAAAAGATCCTGTTTGTACACATTTTGATGACAGTTTTCCTCCCGGATTCGAATTCCTTAAACGAAAAGATCCTTGCAAAAAACAGGTCACATCTTCCCCTGGGAACGACATATGTTCTGCATCTTTCTCTAGTTAATGTGAGAAAGATGATAAGGACAACAATGTGAAGGAAATGGAGAATCTAGCAACGGTAAACGAAGAAATTTCACAAGCTCCGGAGAATCCTGATTGTACACATTCTTATGACAGTTGTCCACCCGGATTCGAATTCCTTAAACGAATAGATCCTTGCCAAAATCAGGTCACATCTTCCCCTAAGAACAAAATGTTCTACATCTTTCACTAGGTATCGTGAGAAAGAGTTCAAAGGAACCTCCCTATTATTTGAAATTAATTGTTTGATTGAAGTTGGGGGGGGGGGCATTGGGATATGATGTAAGGGGATGTCGAAAAACTTTCAAGAAAATCTTAAATGAGCCAGGTGTATCACTACTAGAAAGTTGACTTTCAGCGACAGATTTTCCGACGGATACTTTTCCGTCGCTAATTTACCGACCATATTCAAATAAACAATGACGGTATAGTTTTCTGAGTAACTTCCGACGGAATTCCAAGAGATTCGATTGTTGTCGGAAATCCGTCGGTAATTCACATAACCTACCGTCGAATTTCCGACGCCATTCCAACATCTCTTTTTTTGCGTCACTAATCCGTTGGAAATGTTTCAATTTCTAATGATTTTTTATGTTTTAATATTTCCGTCGGAAATCCGTCGGAAATATTTTATTTTCGACGGATTTCCGACAGAAATATTAAAATTTATTATGTGCATATATGATATGTTAAACTATGTCGACTCATGTTTCAACTTAACTATTTTTAGTGCTTAATGACTGAATTACTATTATTATAAAATTTATATCAATATACCAAACGAGACTTAATGTAATATAAAAATTGTGAAGACTACTTTTATATCAAACCTGTTTTGTATGATATTGTATTGTTTTTTGGAAACCGGAAGTGTTTTATATGTTTTTCTCTACGAACTCTTCAAATTTGGTAATTTTTTCATTTGTCATAATATCGGTTTAATTTGACCCGGCAGTTCAATCGGTAACCGGTGAACGTTGACTTGACCGGGTCAACTAAGACCCAAGTTTTAAAACGTTGATTATGAATACATTATGTGACTACTTATCATCTTTTTCTATTGCTATTTTGGTTTCTTATTTACAATTTTTTTAATGTATTCTATTGTTATTTTGGTTGCTTAATTACTTCTTTTATGTTTGCTAATGCCGACTCGTGTATGTATTAATTTTCTCGTCTTCCATGACCCGAATTTTTGGTTTCACCATCGCATGTTGATATAGTTTTGTTTCGAATTACAAATACACAAAAGATGATAAAACAAATGTTAAATAATACAAGATACTATCTAAAGTTGATACATTGAACTTTCATATATATTGCCAACCACGTTTATTATAAACTTAATAATAACAAAATTTCAAAGACCTTTCAAAACGTATTAAAATCTACAAAAACTTTCAACTCACTTCTATTTTTTTACCACACGCACTTTCAGTATTTTTTAAAAACTTTATTTATTTTTAAAAAACTTATAAAATACATCCATCCGCCACCCGCACTTATAAAAAACTTATAAATTTCCATTCGCACTCTTAGACTTCCTCTAAAAACTTATAAAAAACTTATAAAATTCACGCACTTTTAGACTTCCCTCTAAAAACTTATAAATTTCCATTCGCACTTTCACTGTTTCATCCGCCACCTGACGCCGCCGCTGTCCGCCACCGCCATCAACCACCGCCATCCACCACCGATGTCCGATTCCTTTCAGTTGAGCCCTAATTTTTGCCCTAATTCCTTTCAGTGTTTTGTTGTTTGTTTTAAGTTGATGTTATTGAATGATTGGTTGAATGTTATCAGTTATCAGTTATTGAATAATTTTTGCTCTAATTCCTTTCAGTCGATGTTATCAGTTGATGTTATTGAATGATTGGTTGAATAATTTTTTCCCTAATTCCTTTCAGTCGATGTTATCAGTTATTGAATGATTGCTAGTTTTAAGAGTTGAATGTTGTTGATGTTATTAGTTGATGTAGACCAAGTGATCAACGAAATGCCTGAGTTGTGTTATTTTAAGAGTTGTTTTGTTAGGTTTTAGAATTTTAGTCGCCTTTGATCGTTTTAAATATTGTTTTGTGGATTGCTAGTTTTAAGAGTTGTTTTGTTAGTTCAACACGACTTAAACTAGTTTTAAGTGTGGTAGGCATGAAATGTGGTTTAGAAGTATATAGGTTATCTATTATTTGAACTCGTATTTGTTATCGAAGAGTGTTTAGGAAAAAAAAATCAGTGTCCTGAAATACTTTTCATGCTTAGAAGCGTTATTGGGGATGTTTTTTCTAAACATACGCCGGTAATTTACATGTTATGAATGAAATCAATAGTACGTTTATGATAATATACATGTTAGTGGGATACAGTTGTCCTGTCATGTAACTTCTAAAATGATGACTAGAAACAATTAGATGCTATTATTGTAAAGAGGGTTGTAGACTTGTAGCAATTTTTGCAAAATTTATGAGAAGAGGAAGGCTATTATGTGCCTCTATCGGTTATACTAGGGATAATGTTTGTGGCAGCCACCAATGTAGACGATATTTTTCCTTTATGGACATCCAAGTATTCATGCTACTTCAGGGGTTACCCAAGTATGTATCTCGTTTCATTTTCACCAATCCCATGCAAAAAGCGTGGGGGATAGCCAGGCTTTGTTTGAATCTATAAGAATCTCAACGTACAAAATGCTCTTAACTCATGAAATATATATATGTATTTTTGAAAATTTATGGCAGTTTACATGTTTTCTGGTTGGAGTTGGTACAATTGAGGCTTGATACATGACCTTGAGGTGACCCGTAAAGTAGTTCTCATGATTGGGCCGCCTTAATGAAAAAAATTGTATGCTTGGGTGGAATCTACATACATTAGCCCCATTCTTCAGTTATAACATGAATAATATGGTGTAACATTAATGCTGTTTTTAATTTTTGTATTCATTGTAGTAGTTTTTGGTTTGTTAAAAACTTAAAATTGATGGCTTGCTTTTTCATGTTGCGACTATTTGTTCAAGCTATTACTCATAGGAGATTTAGGAGTTTAAGGGAGCTTTTAACCACCAAGCTACCCAACGGCACATTCCCTGTCAAGGTACATTCCTTTTTCCATATCTGTTTTTATAATTTATTTCCCTATTAATGTGGTTATTCCATTCTTGATATCTGTGAGTCTAAGTTTGATAGTATAGTTATTTTTTTACCGTCGTAGAATTGAGCTAAGAGTAAAATGATTTTTAGCTATCATTATGCAATATGCGCATATGATAAACCGGTTCGATGTGTATCTTTAGGAAGTAGTATAGGTTTACAATTATATGGACAATGTGTTGGACTTTGATAGCTTAGGATGTGAAACGGTTTTACCTATTGCTTGAAATTTTAAAAGGCTAACTACATTAAGTCACAACAGTTTGCAACAAATTGGTGTACTAGTTGTGAATCCATATTGTTCGATTACATGAACAAGTTCCAACAATTAATAGTCAATACAGCTTAATACTTTGCACGTGTTTGGGTAAGCTTGTTTATACAACTTAAGCTTTTTACAATATCATTTTATTAGCTGATGCGTTGTCGAAACCCAGTGCAAGAGATGGTGTTAGCCTAAGCTTATGCTCTTTAAAACCGTAGTAATGGTGAAATGACCAAAACGTAGTGTTAAGCTTGTTTACAAAAATAACATACTAGCTTTTGCATTAT
Organism: Chrysanthemum lavandulifolium; assembly: GCA_022545495.1. Taxonomy (NCBI): domain Eukaryota; kingdom Viridiplantae; phylum Streptophyta; class Magnoliopsida; order Asterales; family Asteraceae; genus Chrysanthemum; species Chrysanthemum lavandulifolium. The sequence goes on along the minus strand of CM040241.1, from coordinate 132,018,196 downwards.
CAGAACGTAGTGTTTGGCTAAGCTTACGCGTTATTAAAGTGCAGTAATGTTAAAATGACTTTGACTTCTCCTGTGGAGGAGCAAAATAAGAGAAAAGACGAGGGTAAAATTCTAAATAAAGATAAATAAATGCAGAATAAGTCAGCAAGCTAGTGGTATAAGAAACACCTTAATAGCTAATAAGCTGAAGCTGTTTGGCTCTCTCAAACACCCAAGACACCTTATTGCGTCTTGGTGACACGATGTAATAAGATACTTAAATGACCTGCCTTAGTTAATTTTCTAGTTTCTTCATTTTGTTCATGATCACACTGTGTTAAAACCAGGAAGCTTAAGCACGGATAATATTCATTCTGAATTATTATAGATATATTTTAATGCAGGTGAAAATTAGGCACATTTTCGTAGTATATTTTGGCTTCGATTAAATTTTGTTTTTGTTTCTCGATATATTTTTGACTTTATTAGCTTTATTTATGAACATAGAAATACGATAAACTGTGGTTCTGCAAAGTATTAAGCTGTATTGAGTTCCGGATGTAGTAACTGAGTTTGGTTGGATTTTGTTTTGCTGAAGGGATAGATGTTTTTATTTATAAACTGATGTGGTTGATAAGTCTATTAAAACAATATATTGTCGCGTTTTTAAGTTCATATAGACCAAATGCCCTCTTGCTTTACGTCCCATTTGTGTTACTTAAGACCACGGTTGAAACATTAGATTACACATCAGTATTTTCATGAAGTGCACAATTGCTTTAAAGCATGTCCCACTAGTCTATTCTTTTGCTTGTGCAGTATATACTTACTGGAGTTTTAGGCTACTATTATTTGACTTGCTGAACTTAAATTATGATTATAGACCTTTGCGAATTTCATATGAAAACATATACGCTCCATATAATCCACTTGTTTAATTAGCAATGAGCTGTGTTTTTCGACAACTTGTTTTGTAGAGTTTGATCAGCAATGAGCTGTGCCATAATCGATTTGACAGATAGCTTAGTTACTCGATCAGGCCTTAGGAAGTGCTCTACTGTTATTGTTTGTTTTCAAGTTAACCATTCAGTTTAGTTATGTCGACAAGTAAGGATAGAGAATGGATGTACAAAAGAAGAAATAGTCAGGGTCTTCTTTGTTCTTATTACTAATCGAAAGTGACCGAGTTTCTGAATTTCGCGTTTTCAATTGAAAAAGTTGTTGAAAGAAAAAATTTGGGAAGTAACTTAGTTTTCCATATCAAATGTCCGTGTGCTAAGTGTAAAATAAAAGTATTCAAGAAAAGGGATGATGTTAAGTATGACTTGTGGCACAACGGGGTCATCCGTGGTTATACAGTTTGGTATGCCCATGGTGAAAGAAGAAGTAAACGAATGAGTTAGGGAATCGCTCGAGCCAATTGAAGATGAAAATGTTGGTGGTCAGAGACAAATGATTTTGGATATCCATAATGATTTTCAATGATACTGGAAGAACAAGACCCAAATTCATTTGCCAAGGAATACTATGAAATGTTAGAAGTCGATGACGAGCCTTTGTATGATGGGTGTCAAAAGTTTCGACCCTTGAAGCCGCCACAAGGTTGTTAAATTGGAAAGCGTAATGCAATGTACCCGAGGCAACATATAATCGAGCACTTTCCATCTTTAAGGACATGTTACCGATGGTAATAAAATGGTTGAGATCTTTTATGATACAAAAATATTATGAGAAACTCAACCTTCCAAGAGAAAAGATTCATGCGTGCAAAAATCATTGCATGTTATTCTATGGAAAGTCGATTCTCTTGACTAAATGTAAGTATGCGGGCATTCTCGTTACAAGAATGGTGGAAGAAATAACGTCCCTAATTTAGTGCTTACATATTTTCCGATTGCCCTAGACTTCAAAGAATGTACATGTCAAAAAGATGTCCAAAGAGATGACTTGGCATCATGATCATACAATGACTCAAATAAGATGGTACATCCAAGTGATGGTAAGGCATGGAAACACTTTGACTCAACCCATTCATCATTTTCTAAAGAGATTCGAATGTTCATCTCGGGTTATGCATCGACGGGTTCAATCCAAATAACTCGAATTCTAATTGATTCATTATGGCCCGCCTTTCTTACAATCTATAACTTACCTTCTTGGATGAGCTTTAAAGATGTACACGTTAAATTGAGTCCGGTTATTCACGGAAGAAAGAACTCCGGTCGAACTTGGACGTGTTTTACACCGTTGATTAAAGAGTTGAAAGAGCTATGGAAAGATGGTGTTGCAACTTATGATGCTTATCGTAAAAACAACTTTACATGAAAGTTGCATCGTTATGGACAGCTTAGCGACTTCCCGCTTATGCAATGTTGTCCTGGATGGAGCACACACGGCAAATTAGCATGTCCATATTGCATGGCCAATGTGGATTCATTTCAACCGCATAATGGAGGGAAACCGTGTTGGTTCGACTCTCATCGAAGATTTTTACATTCAAAACACCCGTGATAGACGTGTCGGAAGGGATTTTTGGCCCAAAACCGTGTTTGCCGCCCACCCCACAATTAACCCAGAATGAAATTTGGCGTTAGTGTTCGTTATCTTCCCATCATGTTTATGAAGGCAGCCATACAAACCTAAAAATAAGAAAATTGATGGTTTTGGTCATACGATAATCGGGTAAAGAGAAGTATCTTCGGGAGCTTCCATATTGGCACACTTTGTTAATTCGACACAATCTTGATTTAATGCACATAGAGAAGAATTTCTTTGAGAACTTATTTCACACCATCATGGGTAGCTTGAAAACGAAAGACAATGTCAAGGCTAGGATAGATGTAGAAATATATTGTGATAGACCGTAATTGCATATGTTTAAGGTGCACAATAAAGATATGAAGCCAAAAGCTTCAGACACTTTGAATAGAATGCAACCTGTAAAAAAGTGTGCGAATGGATGACAAAGCTTAAGTTTCACGATGGGTATGTATCTAACATAGGGGTGTGTAAATCTAATGTTTGTAGCTTTTATAACTTTAAAAGTCACGATTGTCATGTTTTTATACAAAGATTACTTCCAATTGCTTTAAGAGGATGATACCGAATGTACTATGGGATGTTATAACGAGTTATGTACATTTTTCGCGCAATATGCTCACGGGTTTTGCGCATTGAAGATTTAGAAAAGTCGCAAAAAGTATAGTTGAAACTATTTGCAAGTTGGAGAAAATCTTCCCACCAGATTCTTTGACTCAATGGAACACCTTGTTGTACATTTAGCTAGCTAAGCTCTTCTTGGTGGTCCAAAGGCAATATAGATGGATGTATCTTTACGAGAGGTAATTATTCCTTTAACTCAAGACATACTTATGTTTACATAAAAAACTATATTTTAGTTATGTCATTTTTTAACTTTTAATTTTTTTATAAATTTCATAGAAATTGGGTTCTCTAAAAAGAACAAGAAGAAACAAAGCAAGGGTTGAGGATCTATTTTGAGAGTTATCTCATAAATGAACTTTCTATGCATTGCTCTTTATATTTTGATCCCAAAATAGAAACACGCTTGAATTGTGAGTCACAAATTATGCTCCAGATATCCATTGCTCTTCGTCAATGTAATCTCGATTAAACATATTCAAGGTTCCATCTCGCAGATTATTTGATACGGAACTAAAGAAAATTGACAAATGCGGAGAAGCATAAAGCACACATATATCTTGCTTAATTGTGAAGATGTTCACCCCTTTTAAGGTATGTCGAAAGCCCTTTGTATTGCTTTTGGTGTAAATCTGATATTGTCACCCTTTTTTAAGGTATGTTGTGTCTCATTCGAGACTTGAACCCATAGTCTCTTGGTTGACTGTTCATTGCAACCAAAGATAGTCAATTGTTGGTTTTGGGTTCCTGATTAGGCACCTCTTGCTGAGGATTCTTTTGGTTCAGGTTCAGGGGATGGGAATTGGGGTGGGTCTAATTTGGGTAATAGTTTTCCGACTCCAAAGGAGATATGTAAAGGGCTTGATAAGTTTGTTATTGGTCAAAAACGAGCTAAAAAGGTTGCCTTTTACAGTTCTTGGTTATAGATTTAATCTTATATAGCATGCCTGGTACGTTATTTTAGCAAACTATATTGTTTTCACTAACAACTCTTGAATCTACAAGTATCGTCTCTAGGATATCTTTATAAAAAAGTTGTTGCTTCACTGTCCTTAGGTACTCTCTGAGGTTGTTTGCATTATTTAGTTCGACACTATTAGTTGGGATCTTAGCAAGCTTTTAGTACAGACTAAAGAGTCATGGGGGCTTAGCAAGCTTTTATGTTTCTTTACCTGTGATTTGAACACTTGTTCCAGACCCATATTAGCTAAATTAGATCATGAATATGTTCCTCATATTATGTGATATTTGTTTGATTCGTTTGGTTGTGTGTGTAATAATGTACATAAATATAAGATTGTTGTTGTAGTAAGTTCTGATGAGTAATAGCACATAATTTGGAACGTATTACAATGTTTACAGAACGTATTACCGTAATATGATAACAAATACATTGATAACTATGTTATGCAAGAGGATCCTTACATTGATGAAGGAACACTTTTTTGGTAACAAATACATTGATAATAAATACATTGATAACAAATACATTGGTAACTAAATTAGATCGTGAACTTTTTTGGTAAATAATACACGTCTCTAAGAGTTTTTTTTTGGTTTATTGTATAGATTGTTTGATAACTATGTTATGCAAGAGGATCCTTACATTGATGAAGGAACACTTGATAGAGCTAGAGATGAGAAATTTGCTCAGTGGTTTAAGGAGCATATATAATCAAATGATGGAAACGAACACTTGAAAGTCTTAGCACGAGGACCAATGCGTTATGTTGAGTCACATAAACGAACACTTGAAAGTCTTTGTTTAATAGATGAATATTTTATCTATTAATATATGTGGCACAAAGAAATGAAGGAAACGGGGATAGATCAAAGATATTTGTTTCAAACATAGTGTTAGTTTTCTGGGTGTGCAAGAGTTTAAATTGACAAGATTAGAATTATTCCGGCTACGATCTATGTGGGGTAACTAATCGTTTGATTATGCTTGTAGTATGGCTCGAGGTATTTCTGGCGGTTTAATTTCCGTTTGGGATCCGCCGTTGTTTATTAAACAAAATATATAGTGTGATGATAATTATGTTATTGTGCATGGTCAATGGCTTAATGTTACTGATACTTATTTCATGGTGAATATTTACGGCCCACAAGACCCGGCAGCCAAAGTCATATTGTGGCAAAAATTACTTGCGTTTATCCATCATCATCAAGGCAGGTACGTTTTATTTGGCAACGGAAGCCCAAAATTTTAACTCGTTCATTGATAGCTCGGGTCTGAAGGAGATGGTGATGGGTGGTAGGTCATTCGCGTAGATGAACAAGACTGGTACAAAGATGAATAAGTTGGATCGGTTTTTGATTTCGGAAGAAGTTTTGGACGACCATATTGATTTAAAGGCCACTGTCCTCGATCGTTTATGGTCTGATCACAACCCTATTATGCTACACATTCAAAAAACTGATTACGGCCCAATTCCATTCAAATTCTATCATTCATGGCTCCAAAGGAAAGATATTGATGCGGTGCTCAAACAAGCATTTGACGATAGTTCTCATGCAACAGCAACAACAGAGCTAAGAGTCCCATTGCATGCCAAACTTAAATTCATCAAGAATCATCTTAAAACTTGGAACTCAGATACAAAGAAAAATGAAGTGAATCGTAAACAGGAAATACTCGGTTTGTTGTAGGATATAGATTTTAAAATTTGTGGAAAACTAGAAGGGGTTGAATAGTTTTGCCAATTAAAACTTCCTTTTAAACAATTTAGATCAACTTATGTCAATCTATTTGGATGTGTGTGTTGGATGTTGATAAACAAGCATATAAAGGTATGTAATGAAAAGATAAGAGTAAGAAGCACAAAACCACAACGCGAGTATTTATAGTGGTTCGGCTACAAGGACACCTTCCTTGCCCTACTCCACTCCCCGAGTCACCTACTCGAGAGTTCGTAATCACTACACCAATCTCCTTATGGCGGAGAAGCCTTCACAACGTCGCCTCCTCTTTTTCCGATGCTAGGCTAACCACCGGGTTCTTTCACTCCAAGGTGAACGACACCTACATAACGTCGCCTACCCTTTATACGGTGCTAGGCTAACCACCGGGTTCTTTCACACCAAGGTGAACCACACCTACACAACGTCGCCTACCCTTTATAAGGTACTAGGCTAAGTACCTAGTTCTTTCACACCAAGGTAAACCACACCTACACAACATCGCCTACCCTTTATTAGGTACTAGGCTAAGCACCTAGTTCCATTGCAATGGAGGAACTACTACCCAACACTACACCAACGACTAATCCCAAAGGAGATCTACTCCTTTACAATATCATCAAGGATATCAATATCCTTGGATCTAGTACTAATCTATCTTGTACATCGAAACACACCATATCGAATGTACATCTAAGGCACCTTTCACTAATGCCTTTGACTAGATCTTCAAGACACCCTTCACTAATGTCTTGTGTCTTGACTTCTAAGCACCCTTCACTAATGCTTATAGTCTTGACTTCTAAGCACCTACCACAAGTGCTTATGATATGGATGATAGATACCCTTCACTAATATCTTCGCCTCGACACTGAGACACCTTTCACAAATGTGTTCAACACTTTAGGAAAGAAAACAATCACCAACAAGAAGACTTCGTGAGTCTTGATGATGAGGAAGCATGGCAACTCATGGACTTGAGCTTGCTCAACTTCAAAGGTGGTGATCTTGCCTTTAAGAGGAACCTAAAAGATCACACAAAACAAAACTACAAACATAGATCTCTTAGATCTCGAGGTTAGAGAGTTTTAACTCTAGGGAAAGTATGTTAGAAAGGGTGAGAAACAATGAAGAAATGGCTCACTATTTATAGAGGAAAAATTCTACCGTCCTCGAATCCCACGGATCCTTCCACAAGGGATCCGTCTAGCGTAAAGCTAGGATCCGTGGACGCCCCCTTTACCCATGGGTATTTTGGTTATGGGTCATGGGTTGATCCATGGGTCTTTAGCTAGATACAATGTATCTCTTGAGTGCAATGCACCTAGTCACATGGGTATGGGTCAAAACCATGGGTTATGGATATTATCCATATATGATATAAGCATGATGTCATGCAATGGGTTATGGGTCAAGCTCCATGGGTTATGGGCTTTGGGTTGTACCCAACTACATTCAATGTATTTGTCCAATGGGTTATGATACTTAAGTTTCTACCCATTTATATTACCCAATATACTACATACTAGTTATGTGTATATTTTACCCAAATATGTAAACACTAGTTGTTGTACATATGTAATATTAAATCATAAAATCACTTATACTTGTTTTAGTGTTTTATGAAAATGTGAATATGTTAGAAACTATTAGTTCAAACCATTTACGATTTTATTTATTTCGTTAAAATGATTTTACGCTTGTTATCGACAAAACATTAGAAGATCGTAAAATATAAATAAACGCTTTTACGGCTTATTTGTATTAACAATCTCCCTTTTGTTGATGACAAAACATAAAATTATTTTAAGGAAAAGCTAAAATTGTAAAAGTTTGAATTTGTAGTTTTACTTTTTCTCCCCTTTGTCGAAACAAAAGAGCTTTGAAAGGAAACTAACACATTGTTTTAGGAAAACATGTGAAAGAAATTGAGAGAAAGTAACGGAAAGGATCTCGCCTTTACTCCCCTTGACGAGTCCATCCCTATGTAAGGCCAAAAAAAAGTAATACTAAGCTAGTTTGTTTGCAACTAAGTTTGCAAAGATTTCGCCTAAGTGACGAATGTGCTCCCCTTGATGGTTGCAATTTTGCAAAGGGATGTCTAGAAATGTAATCCTAATATTGCAAGTAATTTGCAATGTATTGCTTTGACACAAAGCTCCCCTTAGCTTTAGGATGTCAAAGTCTTCACGTGTAAATTGAATAAGTACAAAACAAAGATTAGAAAACAAGTATAATGCACAATTTCTTGCATATGTGATCCAAGTTAGTAGAAAAATAGTTTTCGTCTCACGGATCCCATGGTTCCCTCCTAGTAGGGATCCGCTGGCAATCTCGAGGATCCGTATAGGCGATGATCAATTTCAAAGAATGGTGATATAACAAGTAATGTTATCACAAAGTGAGATATGAATACAACGTAATCATATACTCGTAAATATAGCAAGTAGCATGTAATTTCATTTAATAAAACTAGAGTTATGATATACATGACTCTAAAAACTAAGAAAACAAACAAATACATGACTAGGAATTTCTAGACCCACTATCTCTTGATGCTAGGACACCACTAAAATCTTCTAGCTCAAGTTTTGTTTAGGTTTTATCTCGTCGAAACATTCGAGGAGATGATAGAACATGAAACGTTGGTCTTCTCGTACTTCATGTATCAAACTTTCAACATGTTGACAATGATAGCAATCTTTGTCATGGCTAGGTAGTGGTGGTGGAAGAAATGAAATGGATTGATGCGAAGGATCAAGTAAAGTGGCTTGTGGAGCTTCAAACGACGGAGGGATTGGTGGAGGCGCATTTGAGAATGGCTCGACCAAGAATGATGGAGGTGGTAGAGAATTGTCAACTTCCATATGGTCGGGTGGTTGACTTTGATGATTTCTCATAATCCAAATGGGGTTATATGATGGAAACGGCGAAAAGGAAGCCGGAGCTAGTGTTGACTCAACACCTGGATTTTGTACTATTATTCCTCCTAATGAGGAGAATGTTGTCGGCGGAGGTGGATGAGACGGCCTAGGAAGCAAATCCTCTAAATTGTAGAGGTGTGGTGGTGTTTGGCATAGGTAGTTTTGTGGGTACTATCCTTTTAGGAATTGGTTTGATTGGTTGAGAAGAGATCCTTGCATTTGTTGGCTTGACCGTAGATGATTCGGTTGAAGAAATTTCGTACAACATGAGCAATTTTCTTGGGTGGTTCTTGGTGGATAAGTTACTACTTGGAGTTTTCCTCATGATGAGATGATCTCAAGAAGTTTGTAAGGGTTTGTTAAGTGCTGAAAGTTAGGATGAAGGTGATGACTATGGAAGTCCTAACAATGTGGTTTATAAAGCAAGAGATTTGGCAAGTGCATTTAAGCCTTAAGCCACTAAAATTAATTGAATGTGATGATTAACATGCACAAGAGTCAACTTCGAGTTTGTACTGATCTAGGAACTCATTTAAGATGAGATGGAGTGTTTGAGTTAGAAAGATGAGTTGAAATGATTGTTTTAGCAAGGTTTGACATAATCTGTCACCGGATCCCACTTGCCCTCCTGAGAGGATCCGCCTAGGCTAATCCTAGGATTCGCCTCAAAGCAGCTATGAAAGAGTAGAAATGATGTTTCTAAGATCTAAGATCTATATCATCTTGAGTGTTTCATCCTCCTAAGTGTTTTAAATGAAAGGGTGCTTAATTATTTGAAGGTAATGAGTGATGTAGCTAATGATTGCCTTTTATGGAAGGAATTGGAACTTTCATGAGTACCAATGAATGAACAAGGATGACACTAAATATTTTGAGAGTGTCAAGTGAAGCTAAATGATCCTAGAGATCAGATAGTGACTTAGATAAATCCTTTGGAAAATATCCTAGAGGCATAAGATGGAAAAACTAGGATTTGATCAATTTTGACCAATTTTGTCGTAAGGATGAATATGATCGATTTTGCTATAAGAGGTTTCCAATGTTTAGATATGAGGGATCATGTGAAAAATGATGTGTGAGCTTAAGAGCGGAAGAGTAATGGATTAAAATTAAATGATAGATCTACAAACATCTTTGAGTGTGATCTAGGTGAGTTATGTATGAGTAGGAAGGATCTACTTAACTTGACAAGGTCTTAATTTGCCTTAAGACACTATGTTTCGCTTAGTGTGAGGTGTTCTAAGGATATGTTTGAAATACAATGCTTGCAATTGCATTTTCAGTTCTTGGATCCCACGATTCCCTAAAAGTATGGATCCGCTCTAGACATACTTTGGGATCTGCATCATCTCGTCAGAACCTTTACTAAAGGTATGCAATGATCTTGACAATGCATTATATTCCAAGGTTAGTTTAAAGGGTTCTAACACTAAGATATCAAATGTAAGATGTTTTATTTCATGAAGGAAATAGATTACATTGATAAAGCACGAGTACAAGAGGATTGATCCTATTTGAAATACTACTAGGTTCCTTGAGTGTTTTCGCTAGATGGTCATCAAATGGTTGATGAGTGTTGGTGGATTCAGAATGAAGAACGCCTTCATGAGGGAAATGTTCGTGGTTCCATCATCTTGTTCACAAGCACGCATAACGGACTTTGAAATCGAGGATGAAAATGCATGACATTATGATAGAGGGCGTCAAGAACATTCCATATGGAATGAGTTTATTCTTGAGCCTTGAAGGTTTACAATTCGCCTTGCAAAGAAGTAGGCGAGATTGTATGGTTGTTGTGTTAGCACACAATACATTATGCAGCACAACAGACGGAAGGATTTCTCGATTTCCCTATGACTCCGGACATTTTCACGTAGGATGAGTGCAAGGGCTTGTACCTTCAAGAATATCCCGTGTGTAGATGATGTTTGGATTGGAGTGATGGGTTTGCATAATATTCGAATTAAGTCTTGTGGGGAAGGAATGTGAGAACAATACGCACTATTTTCTTCACGAAGTCAAGGGAGAATCAAGAGACCAATCTTCGTGAAGGCACATTGTCCATAATTTGAATTGGAGAACTTGAGCAAATTGCCCAAGAGTCAAAACAAACTTTTGGTTTTTTGATCCAAAATCAAAGGATAGAGAGCGATCCTCGTTACGAACTAGTTCGACTTAACGAAGAATTCCAATACAAACCTTGGACATATTTTGTTGGGTTTATTGATTTGATGATACAAAACAATAAAGAATGAAACATCAAGGACTTAAAGTGACAAGAAGGAAACCTACAAAAAGATGGAGGGACTTGCTTGCAAAAGAATATTTATTATTTAGTCCTTAGTAGAGATTTGTAAACCCTAATCCTCTAGTATATAAAGAGGACTTGGGTGTAGGTTTAATATACATGTCTTCCAAGATGTAGTCGACTTAAAAGTGTGAGTGTGTCCTAGGCATATAGTCTTGTAAACGCCTAGGTAAGTTAGTTAGTTAGTTAGGTGGACTTCCTTGATTTATGTTATTAAATTGATCATGGGTCGGTGATATTTATATATCAACATCACCATGTATAAATACTTCTAAATTGGTGACACATGCATGAGTAAATTATTATAGATTACTATGGATGTTGTTTATTCCTATATTTGTTTTTGATTGATGGTAAGAGTATGTCATGGTTAGTAAGACAAGAGACAAAGATGGTAAGCAATATGGATTGTAACATGTTGATCACTGCTTTGAGTGATAACAAATTGGAGTTTTAAAGGATTTTGAAGACCGGTTTTACGCTATCGGTGTTAATCAATAGTTCATGATGCTACGATAAAGGTCACAATCAATTCGCTTTCTCGTTAATACTCAAGGCCTTCATTACTACCGCCAGTTATCTCGCTCCATTATGTGATTGGTAACCATTGCTTGTTATCTCGAAACCACTGCTAGTCATTCTTGTATCCACTGCTACAAGGCTTATAACCACTGCTAGTATATTTTGTTACCACCGCTCGAACGATAGTCTCCACTGCTATACGTTATCTTGATATCACTGCTGCGTTTGAAGTTTACCACTGCTCATTATCTCGTTTCCACTGCTAGGCTTCTTATCGTTACTACTGCTACATGGTTATTTTCTTTGTGGTATTGCTTAGTTGGTACTAATTTTGAGGTCTACAATTGCATGGTTGGATGTACGAGAAGAGGTATTACGATAATTGGTCATTATGATTTATGTACCGCTTGATCTCCATGTGCTATCGCTACTCTCGGTATATACCCCATGCGACATGTATAACACGTAGCATAATGGATAAGTGGCAACCACCAAGTAGTGAATGCTAATGTTTTATATTGTATCATACGAGCCGCTGGAGGTGATTGGTTATAAATTTGCAAGGTTACATTGATATCTGTTTGATGGACCTCAATGTCAATTCTTGCTAATTTATTTTGAGGTGCTCTATCCTACAGAGTAAATTTTGTGTCAATTTAATATCAATGAGCATGATATTATTGACTTATATTGATTGGTTGAAGAATTCTTGTGTTATTTGATTGGCTACTTGTTGATTATGGGCGGTGCTATATTATATTATGGAGGCTTTTGGTGAACCTGACGTGAAGGTGAAGGTGGATTGAGCACATGATTTTTGGTTCTCGTATGATTTTGGAATTGAGGGAAGTCGAGCATGACGATAGTTATGGATTTTAGCGACACACACATGATATTGGTTCACACACAAGGAGTTTGGGAATTTGTTCTTAATGATTTTAAAAGGCTCGCTTTTGGTTTTTATTGAAGAATTGATTACTAAGACAATTATTTATCACTTATTTGAAGATGAAGTGGAGTTTCTTGGATGTGTGTTCTTATTATATTTTTAAACGGCGGAATCGTTTAAAAATAACTTGTTCGTGCTTAAAGGATGTTGACGAAGACATGCAAAATCTAGTTTTCATAGGTTAAGGGGTGGATGGATGAAGACCTAGTTAACTATCACTTAAAGGAGTTACATTGTAGTGCTCAGTGTCTCATTGAAAATGAGGATTTTGTCAAGAGGTTGCGATCTACTTATATGTTTGGTTAGCAGTATAAGTTCAACGTCACGTGGATAAACAAGACATAAGATACAAGTTTGGGTTATTTTACTTCTTCATCAAGTTTGTTATATTTGATTTTCTTCACACGTGATCATTAAAAGGAGCTTACTGATTTGAAGAATCATTTGATGTTCATGCACCACTCAAGGGAAGTTTCATCGCTTACATTTCCTATTTGTTGATAACAAAAAGGGGAAGAGATGTTGGAGTGGCGTAGCATGGATTAAGGGGAAGATAAAGGAAGACAAGAATGTTTCATTCATAGTGAGATTTAATTATCTCAACTTCTGCTACTTCGTCTAGGGAAGTTCGTACAAGAATCGTGTTGTTTTGTCATCATCAAATAGGGGAAGATTGTTGGTTTATTGATTTGATGATACAAAACAATAAAGAATGAAACATCAAGGACTTAAAGTGACAAGAAGGAAACCTACAAAAAGATGGAGGGACTTGCTTGCAAAAGAATATTTATTATTTAGTCCTTAGTAGAGATTTGTAAACCCTAATCCTCTAGTATATAAAGAGGACATGGGTGTAGGTTTAATATTCATGTCTTCCAAGATGTAGTCGACTTAAAAGTGTGTGTGTGTCCTAGGCATATAGTCTTGTAAACGCCTAGGTAAGTTAGTTAGTTAGTTAGGTGATCAAAGAAGGCTTTGATTCCTGTTATAGTTAGTTAGTTAGGTAGTGGTGAATGAAACCTTGTGTCAATAACAATTAATGTTTTGTTCTATGTTCATTGCAGATAATCATTGTTATTGTTAAACCCTAAGGCTCAAACGATCTCAAGGAGTTCTAACAAACTCCACATATTTTCTCGTTAATTTCAAGAAGACATTCTAGTCCTATGGCTCGGAAGGAGGCATTGATACCTTCTTCGATTTGTAGAGAGTGTCTCACACGTCCTTCATGGAAGTGACGGGTTTGAGATTATTGAACCACGAACATGATTGCCAAAAAGTTGGGCTCAAGAGAGATATTCAAGTGTAGACGCTAGAGAGTGAAAAATCAAACTCATATACGTGCATGACATAGTGAAACCTATAGAAAATATGAGTTAATAGAAAGTGATGTTGTGGTCAACCTATGATTATCTAACGTTTTTATTATATTTTTATTAACAATGGTTTTTAACAAGAAAGACACTTAACTCACTTATGGTTTTGACATACTAATGGAGTATTACTTTTAGAAGAAAAGTGATTTTTAATTTGCATGAAAAACTGTTCTCCAGTAGTACGGATCCCACGGTTCCTTTACAAAAGAGATCCGGCTAGTATATCTTCCGGGATCCGTAGTTCTGTAGTTACAGAAACAGATTTTATGATGAAAAGCATAGGTTTTTAGATCTCATAGTTTTATACCAAGATATGCGTTTTAGCCTACATTTTCTTTTAACATGCATACATGACTTCTAATGTATCACGAGAGAAAGAAATAAAACAAAGAGAAATGATAAACACATTCTGATAATAACCTAGATAAACTTAGATTATTAGTAATATTTCATTTCAATGCTAAGGATGATACAAAGGATTGGGTATATAACCCTAATGTAGATTAACAATACAAAGTAAATGTCTCCGTATGTGAACTTCATCATAGGAACACAAGTGCGATGAGTGTTAAGGCGATGAGCACGAGGGCGATGTAAACCATGTTGAAGATGATCCTTCTTGGTTTCGGTTGAGACGAAATGGAGAGGAAGATGAAGTTTTGAATGAGAGAAGTTTTGAAATTGAAAGATTTGAAAAGTGGGGATAGAGTGATTGACGGTGGGAGTATTTATGGAAAGGAGGAATTTTGAGATTCGTGTTTTGTTTTATTGTTGTAGAGATATGATTTTGGATTAAGTGAGGCAAAACACAAGTTTTATAAACCATGATTTTTAGACTAAAGAGTGACACGATGTGAGAAAAGGCTTCCTAATGAAGCTTCATGTAATACATGTATATGCACAAAAGATAATCATATAAATACCTAAATAGGCATACTTAATTATCAAGCAAAATAAAAGAAAATCATACCTCTAGCGCACTTAGGAATGTATTTACAAATGACACAACAAATGTCACTTAGACGATTCCCGCTCACTGCTTAAGATACCTTCTTAAGGAAGGTATTCTTGTTACCAAGTGATTCCTATAGCTTGGTGGGTATGAGATTTGACTAATCAACATGACAAAGAAGATTAGTGAAATTAAATGAAAAAGTAAATAAGAAAAATGTTCTTATCAAATCAACATCCAAACATATAGTTTTAAAAGGCATGGTGTTTGTTTTTATGAAAAACCTTCTTTGTAGTTTTCAATTAACCATGGATCGTATCAAGTTTTTAAAGTACAATATACTTCAAGAAACTTGGTAACGAAGCTCTTATGCCAATTGTGGAAAACTAGAAGGGGGGTTGAATAGTTTTGCCAATTAAAACTTCTTTTTAAACTATTTAGATCGACTTATGTTAATCTATTTGGATGTGTGTGTTGATGTTGATAAACAAGCATATAAAGGTATGTAATGAAAAGATAAGAGTAAGAAGCACAAAACCACAACGCGAGTATTTATAGTGGTTCGCCACAAGGACACCTTCCTTGCCCTACTCCACCCCCGAGTCACCTACTCGAGAGTTCGTGAATCACTACACCAATCTCCTTATGGCGAGAAGTCTTCACAACGTCGCTTACCCTTTTTCCGCCTAGGCTAACCACCGGGTTCTTTCACTCTAAGGTGAACCACACCTACACAACGCCGCCTACCCTTTATACGGTGCAAGGCTAACCATCGGGTTCTTTCACACCAAGGTGAACCACACCTACACAACGTCGCTTACCCTTTATAAGGTACTATGCTAAGTACCTAGTTCTTTCACACCAAGGTGAACCACACCTACACAACGTCGCTTACCCTTTATTAGGTACTAGGCTAAGCACCTAGTTCCATTGCAATGGAGGAACTACTACCCAACACTACACCAACGATTTAATCCCAAATGAGATCTACTCCTTTACAATATCATCAAGGATATCAATATCCTTGGATCTAGTACTAATCTATCTTGTACATCGAAACACACCATATCGAATGTACATCTAAGGCACCTTTCACTAATGCCTTTGACTAGATCTTCAAGACACCCTTCACTAATGTCTGTCTCTCGACTTCTAAGCACCCTTCACTAATGCTTCTAGTCTTGACTTCTAAGCACCTACCACAAGTGCTTATGATATGGACGATAGATACCCTTCACTAATATCTTCGCCTTGACACTTGAGACACCTTTCACAAATGTCTTCAACACTTCTAAGGAAAGAAAAACAATCACCAACAAGAAGACTTCAGAGTCTTAATTATGAGGAAGCATGGCAACTCATGGACTTGAGCTTGCTCGACTTCAAAGGTGGTGATCTTGCCTTTAAGAGGAACCTAAAGATCACACAAAACAAAACTACAAACATAGATGATTGACAATCGGAATCAACCAAGTCTTAGTCTCAAAGATACACTTCAGTCAAAGATGAGTAATTGCTAATTCAAATGGACCCGTCCGGAAATGAAAAAGGAGAGTACTGATCGCACAACTCAGAACTATCGTTAAGATGAATCATTTTGAGATCGATCACGATGGTCTAAGTAGATGATGACCAAATGCTCAGAAGCAGTGATTGTCGGAAAATACATGAATAATCAGCATGAATGTGGAAGACTTCAACTTCAGATTCTGGAATCAAGAAGGTAGAAAAAGATCTTGACTTAAGCTTTCATAACATACGTTCATCGTAAGAGGACTTGCATAAGCTATTGCCAAGAGTGTTCAGAGGTACATTCCGATGCAAGATTGGACAATTTGCAGTTATTTTGGAATCGATGGTTACTTTGGACTTCTCCGCTTTTCTAGTCATTGTAAGTGAAGATTTGGATTTTGATTTCATCACTAAGCTTATAGAGACGAAAGAATTTGGATTGGACATGTCCGAGTTTGACACTGTGGTTGGCTTGGAATTTGCCTTTGTTCTCGATTGTCATGCTGATGAGGAGTTGGGCTGGTCGATTTCTGGATTGACTTGACGTGGAACCAATTGGAGGAGCATGGTTGGATTACTACTCCTTGGTAGAAGACTCAGGGTGATGTCCGAGGTGTTAGCCATTGGTGGTTCCTGTAAGCCGAGTTAGCGATCGTGTTAGTAGATTCAGGTCGCATGTGAGTACCCACTTGAATGCATTAGGTTTATCGATGAACGCCACATGGGACGAGGTATGTGAATACCGCTTGAGACCTTGATCGATGTTGGTACCAAAATTCCGGTTGAGTTCGATATTGTTGATCGTCGTATGGAACATTATTAGGGTTCATGAGGACAATATTGATGAGTGATTGATTGTTATAGGATTGTTCATGGAATGTGATTCGGTAAATTGTTGTTTGATTCATTTAAACTGTGATCGATTTTTG
This sequence comes from Chrysanthemum lavandulifolium, assembly GCA_022545495.1. Taxonomy (NCBI): domain Eukaryota; kingdom Viridiplantae; phylum Streptophyta; class Magnoliopsida; order Asterales; family Asteraceae; genus Chrysanthemum; species Chrysanthemum lavandulifolium. The sequence goes on along the minus strand of CM040241.1, from coordinate 132,000,901 downwards.
TTTGTAGTTGGTTCTTGTGCGATTGAGTTGGATTTGTTACGGTCATTTAAGTGTTACTGTGTGGCTCAATTTGTTGCTAGGACTCAATGGAACTCGTGACATGTTATGACTTAGGGACGAAGTGAATGGGATTCAATATGTTTGACTAGGAACATTGATTCTTCTTTGTTATGTCAGTTTACAAGCTTCTTGGTGCGATATATTACGTATCAGATAGAATCAGGTGCAGCTTAAGCTATTACAATGATGTTGATTGATGAAGAAGACAGTTCTTGGTAGGACTCATATGTCAGTATAAGTCTTGGATGTCTAATGAACCTGTGGCTATTCAAGAAATTCCTGAGACCATTGCATATCTAATGTCAGCTGATAGAATTCTGAAATTGAAATGCTATTTAACCGAATCCAGTCTCCGGAGATTCAAACTTATCCGGAACATTTCAACTCATTTCATTAAGATCTTATCTATCATGGACGGATGGAACTTTAACAACCAAATTTACCCTTCACTATAAAAAGCTTTATTGTACACCGAAAACTTGAAATCTGAGCTTGAAAGCTAAAACATACCTGGAATTTAAAATTAAGCTAAGGCGACATAAACTAAAATAAATTACACTAGTTAGTCTTCACATTGCCTCTAAGCTTCTTTATATTGATCTTTTTAAGCTTTGTCGACATCCCCGAGACTTTCCCACTTCACCTGAACCATTGGATCATTCTAACTCATCATATTCGTCCATGTGGAGTTTTGGCGCCAAATTTCTCTTGAGCAGGTTTTTGCATTTAATGTAATTTGGTGGATGTGGAGGTGGAAGGGGGTGGTTAACCAGCTGTTAGGGTGAGGTGGAAAGGGTAGGAATGAAAACCATGGTGGTTTTGATAGGTGTCTGGTTTTGGCGGCAATTGTGAGAGACGATGAACAGTGACCATGGTATTTGACTTTTTGACCGTTTTTAATAATAACGGGTGAGTTCAAAATTGGGTTTTGGCAGGGTTCAAAATTGATATTGGACTGGCTCAGGGTTCAAGGTCCAAGGTTCATGTTTGGGTTGGATTTGGTTTTGGATTAATAACAAAGAAAGGGTCCGTTTGTTTTTAGCTTATACACAAGGACCATACATGCAATTCGGCCAAACTTGAGGGACTAATCTTGCCCATTTTCCAAAGTTCACACAAGGACCAAACCTGCCATATGTGAATAGTACAAGGACCACTTTTGCATAAAATTCCATTTTTATTTCCAAGGACTATTTATGACACTTTTTAAACTTTAGGGACCTTTTACGTCATTTGACCAAAGATTCATTCAAGGATCATTTTGACAATTTAGAATGTTTCAGGGACCTTGAATAACATTTTGTTTTATTTTGATTTACCGAGACCTGTTTTGACAACTTTTGAAACTTGAGGGACTAAAGCGCCAATTATGCAAACTTGATACGTTTTCATCGATTTTGGTATTTTGCATTTGAAACACATAAAACACTTATTTGTGATATTTTATCATTTGATACATTTCGAGTGTTTTAGATATTTTTGCGGTTTAAAAGGTACAAAATGATGAGTATTTAGACACTCATCAATCCCCATTACTAAGATATTGCTAGTCCCAGCAATCTTTTGAGAAAAATTAATGGATTTGAATCTCTTTACCAAAAGCCATTACTTCGGGTAGCCAATTGTTTTAGTTCAAGTAAGAACCTTAGTACAATGATAACCAAATGATTTTGAGCAAATCACCGACTTTCAACGGTTTTGATTTGTCTTTACGAGCCGTTTGCTTCGGACTAATAACTCTTAGATAAATTATCAATATTATCTTTGGTGAGTCGATTACCAATTATGGTTTTCAACGCCTTTACCACAAGCCATAAACTTGCGGGCAGGTTGCAAGCCGTAAGCGGATTTGAGATATCTTTACCAAGAGCCGTTTGCTCTGGATTAGCCAATCCTTATGTGGGTTAGACATGGTGGATGATTACCATTCTTTGAGTAAGTGAAAACACTTACTCCAAAAAAAAATTTGGCCAAAATGGGGAATTGGGTGGAATAATTACATGATAAAATTAAGAGAATTCCCCCACACTGAAATGAATATTGCCCTCAATATTCAAAGTACATACCGTTATGCGAAACATAGAACGTAAAAGGAAATACTACGACCATTATTTTATTTTTGATATATACAATTTTTTTTTTTTTTTTTAGAAACTTATATACAACAATGAGCAACTCCCCCACACTAGGGTGGTAGAAAGTAGAAAGAAGTCGAAATATGGGTGAAAACCCATATGGTGTGCTCTTGTTTTGATTACTGAGTCACTAGCTTCACTCGATCCCGCATTCATTTGTTCATGGGGAAAGTTTGTAGATCCGGGACAATCACGGTGGAATGTCCTCTCCAAATAATGCTTCAACCGATGACCATTCACTTTAAAATTTGGACCATCGGGTTGAGATAACTCAATAGTACCATAAGGATAAACCTTAGTGATGGTAAATGGACCGGACCAGCGGGACTTGAGCTTTCAGAAAATCTTCAATCTTGAATTGAAAAGAAGGACTCGATCACCGGCGTTGAAAACGTGGTTCTTGATTTTAGAGTCATGAATCTTCTTTGTCTTTTGTTTGTAGATCAAAGAGTTCTCGTATGCTTGATCACGGAGTTCATTTAATTCATTCATTTGAACTTTTACGTGATCACCGGTATCTGAATATCGAAGTTGGCATGTTTCAAGGCCCGGTATGCTTTGTGCTCAAGTTCAATCGGATGACATGCCTTCCGTACACTAGCTTGTATGGAGTACACCGATTGGTGTTTTATAAGTCGTACGGAAGGCCCAGTCGTCATCCGGTTTATCCGACCGGGATGCACGGTTTCGCCTCTTGTCCTTTCAAAATTCTTTTATACCACGGTTGGAAACTTCCACTTGCCCACTTGTTTGGGGTGGTATGCGATGAGACGGTGGGTTACACCATACTTTTGCATGACACGATCAAATTGGTCATTGCAAATGCGTGCCACGATCACCGATTATAGCTCGCGGAGTTCCAAACCTAGCAAAAGAGATTTTAAGAATTTTACAACAACTCGGGCATCATTAGTAGGTAAAGCTTTCGCTTGACCCATTTTGACAAATAGTCAACAACCACAAGTATGTATTTGTTTCCTCGAGATGATGGAAATGGCCCGTAAAGTCAATGCCCCGGATGTCAAAGATCTCACACACTTGAATAGCGTTTTGCGGCATTTCATTTCTTTGTGAGATATTTCCGTGGCGTTGACAAGCGTCGCGGTGTTTGACAAATTCATGGGCATCCTAGTAAATAGTGGGCCAATAAAACCCGGAATCAAACACCTTTTGGCGGTGTAGTTTGGACTATGATGGCCCCGGTGGGTCGGCATGGCAAGCTTTGAGAATGTCCATAGCTTCTTGTCCATAAACACACCGTCGGATGACTTGATCCGCACAGATTTTGAATAAGTAGGGTCGTCCCGTAATGTTTAACATCCTTGAAGAATTTGTTCTTGGGGTCGACATCCCTTTCACTATGAAGTTACCCGCATGGTAATTTGCGAAGTCGACAAACCATGGGGTAGTAGAGTTTCAAGAAAAGAAACCGCATTGAGTGTCTCGAGAGAAATGTTTCATTTATTTCCTTTTTCTCGAAAACATCTTGGTGAGGGTTTTCTAATCGAGACGATGATCAACAACGGGTTCTCGGCTCCTTTTTATCACGTATAATGATATCAAATTCTTGCAGGAGAAGAACCCAGCGAAGCAATCTCGGCTTTGCATCTTGTTTTGCAAAGAGATATTTGAGAGCCGAGTGATCCGTATATACCACGCATTTGGTCAAGATTAAGTATGGCGAAACTTCTCAAACGCATACACCACGGCTAATAGCTCTTTTTACGTGGTGGTGTAATGGGTTTGAGCTTGATCATAGTTTTACTTGCGTGAGTGGATAGGCTGAAAATGCTTGGATCTACGTTGCCCTAAGACCGCACCAATAGCAAAATCACTTGCATCGCACATGAGCTCAAAGGGCAAATCCCGTCGGGAGCAACGAGAATGGGTGCTTGATAAGCTTTTTCTTTAATGTTTCAAAAGCTTGATGCACTCGGTGAGAAGATAAAAGACATCCTTTTCAAGAAGATGGGTCATAGGTAGGCGATTTTAGAAAAATCTTGTATAAATCTGCGATAGAAACCGGCATGACCTAAAAACTCCTAATACCTTTGACGGTAGTAGGATGAGGCAATTTTGCAATAACATCAACTTTTGCTCTATCAACATCAATCCCGTTTTTTGAAATCTTATGGCCAAGGACTATGCCTTCTTTGACCATAAAGTGGCTCTTCTCCCAATTTAGACAAAGATTGGTGTCTTCACACCGTTTGAGCATTTTATCTAGATGGGAGAGACATGTTTGAAATGAGTCCCCGATGACCGAGAAGTCATCCATAAACACCTCCATTGTTTCCCGATCATGTCGTGGAAAATTGCCATCATACATCGTTGGAGCGTGCGGGGAGCATTACATAGGCCAAAAGGCATACGTGCGTAGGCGAAAGTTCCGTATGGGCGGTGAATGTGGTCTTCTCTTGATCCAGTGGATCAATGGGGATCTGAAAATACCCAGAAACCATCAAGGAAACAATAGTATTTGTTTCTGCTAATCTCTCAAGCATTTGGTCCATGAAGGGTGAGGAAAATGGTCTTTACTGGTGGCGTCATTCAACTTACGATAGTCAATGAAAACACGCCATCCCATAACCAATCGAGTTGGAATTAACTCGTTTTCTTCATTGTGACAACATTATGCCACCCTTTTAGGAACACGATGAATTGGGCTAACCCAAGGACTATCGAGATCGGGTAAATTAATCTGCATCAAGAAGTTTGATAACCTCTGTTTGATAACATCATGGATTTTTGGATTTACTCTTCTCGATGTTGAGCTAACGGCTTGAAGTCATCCTCCATCAAGATTTTGTGAGTGCAAAACCTCGGGGTTGATACCCTTAATGTCGGAGAGTTTCAAGCAATTGCTTGCTTGTGTGACTTCAAGACCTTTATGAGAGCGAGTCTTTTCATCTTTAATCAAATCTCGAGCAATAATGACGGGTAATTTATCATCACCCTCAAGAAATGCATACTCGAGATGAGGTGGTAAGTCCTTAAGTTCGACTCAGAAATTCTTGATTTCTCAACCGACTTGACTTCCTTGTTATGAAGCTCGACGGGAGGGAGTGATGATGGATCATCATTAAGCAACTTCTCAATGAGAAGTATGTCCCCTCGATGTCGATGGGGCGTGATCAATTTCCCATGGAGCAGAATCACTAGACAAGTATGCTTCAATCTCTTCCAAGATGAAGTCACTTTCCTCAAACGGAGTGAGAGAAGGAGTAAATTGGCAATGATGGGTTGAGATGAATGAGTGAGATTATCACTCGAAGAATTATGATCATAACCAAGAACTTCTTGAGTACTCTTCAAAGCAACATCAATGATATCTATTCGGTTAACCGACTCGGAATCATAGTTTGCGGAGTACCTCAAAGTTTGATCAAGGTTAAAGGTGACAACTTCATTACCAACACGTAATGTGATTTCTTGCTCAAATACATCAATGAGAGCACGGCCCGTTCTCGTGAATCTCGTCCAACAATGAGAGGAACCCGATGATCGGCATCGAAATCAACAACCACAAAATCAATTTGGAAAATGGAACTTTCCTACTTTCAAATCGTCCTCGGCAATGCCAAGTGGACGGGATATTATACGATCGCAAGCTCGAGAGTCATGCATGTAGGGTAAGGTCCGGAAGAGAGTTTCTTCCATACTCAATAAGGCATCGATTGATGCTTGCACCAAGATCGGCTAAGGCAAAGCATTCAACCATTCACGGAAATACACAAGGTAAGAGAAATTTTCCAGATCTCCAAGCTTCTCGGGAAGCTTTTTCAAGATAACTGCGGCGGTTCTCGTTCGAGGAGTGTTAGCCATTTCAACAGTTTTCCTTGTTGCTTAACATGTGTTTGAGAGTTGATGCAAACTTGGGCATCGGCATGATAGCATCCGCATAAGCTTATGTCAAAATGCGGTTCTAGGAAAATTTGAAAAATTTGTCCATTTGATGGTAGGCTTTTTCGGAGCTTTGCTCATTCAAACGTGATGGGTAAGGAATAGAAGTTTTGGTTGGGGTTTTCAGCAGGAGCTACAGGAGGTTCAAAACAACTCTGGATAGGATTTGGGTTCGGACAACTTGAGGATGGACATTGTTGGTACCTTCGTTATTAGTAGGAAGTTCCTTGTCCTTTGTAGCCTCGGGTTCACTTTCCACTACCTTTGGGAGAGAAGAAGAAGAGGTAGTAGGAATAGCGGTCCATTGTATGAAACACCACTTCTAGTTGTGATCGCTTTGCATCGCCCTCGGGTTAGCGATCGTGTTGCTCGGAAGTTTTCCGAGCCCGAGGGTTGATCATTTAAAGACTTTCAAGTCTAACGGACTTAAAACAATTTTAAGCACAAATGCAATGAAAGTCCTTGAGAATATAATGAATTCCGGTCGTTATGTCCCAGGAGACTCGATGGTGTGTTAAACAAACTCGAGGATAGAATGATCACTAAGGATAGTGATCTATAAAGGTTTGATTAGAAATTACACTACTCATTGATTTGGAATAGAATTGGACACGAATTGGAAAGCACAACAATCGGATGAGAAAACGTAAGCGTAAGTTTTAGAAACTACGATATCGCACAAAATAAAAAGTGAAAACTAAAAAGTAAAAGGCCTAAAATATGAAAATAACATTTTGGAATCCTAAAAATAAAAGAAAATTATTAGAAAAGGAAAATTATTTTTAACACTATTTAATTAATTATTATTAATTAAAAACTATTTTAACTACTTAATAAATACTCTAAAATAGAAGAAAATAGGAAATAAGGCTAGAAAAATAAACTTATGACTTTGAAAATCTAAAATACTATAAAACTAATTTTAAAATTAAAATATATTTTTCACACTTTTATCTAATTATTACAATTAATTATTATTTAAAATATACTTAATTATTAGAAAATAGAAAATAAACTTGGAAAATAAAATTTTAACTTTGAAAAATCTAAAATATGATAAAACTAATTTTAAAACAGAAAAGATATTTTTATTTTTAATTATTTATTACTAATTAATTATTATTTATTAACTATTTAAAATTATAATAAATACTAAAAGATAGAGAAAATCTGAAACTTTTCTAAAAATCCTATATGATGACGAAACCTAAGAAAAATAGAAAAACAAGATTTGCTTATTAATAAGTTGAAAAGAAAAATCAAAAAGCTAAAAAATATTAAATAAACGCTATCACTATATTTATATTGATGTTTTTGTGATTTTTCTTTTTGAAAACTACTTATATACTAATAATATGAAACTTTAATAAAGACAAAAAATTTACAAAACACAAATAAGCATATTTGAAGAGCTTATGATCCAACAGTGGCTAAACTAGCTTATTTGGGTGAAATAAGCTCAAATAAGCTTGAACACTGAAACAAAGGATAAAAATAGATGCAAGCAATCTATAAGAACTGAAATGAAGCTAGAACATACAAAGGAGCACACTGAAAAGCTTATAAATAAGCAATAAGCACTTGTAATATGTAGTGAAAAACAGAAAATGGGACAAGATACAAGCTAGTAGCAGCCCTAGCTAACAAGCTCAAAAGTGAAAAAAACAAACTTGACAATCCAAGAGGACCAGGTTGGCTTTCCAAAGATCTAAAGAACACAAGATTTGAAACACTAATAAGCTCTATATGAGCTTATCAATTTGGACCCAAAAGCGTACAGATGATTTCAAAACAGTACCACCAAAAGCTAGAAAATAAGCACTTAAAAGCTAAGAAACAAAGAACTAGCATTTTGTATTTTTCTTTAGCAACTAAACTACAATACCTCGAGCTTATAAGTTGAATCTTAGTATTAAACCCTAGTGAAATTCCAAAGTTTATTCAAAACGACCTATTGAGATTTTGACTTTTTAGAACAACTACAAAGTTGACCAAAGTGAACTTTGATCGGATCTAAAGCACTTAATATGTTATGTTAAGATGAACTAAGACTGATTAGAGCAAGATTATCAACTTTCTAACACAAAATGATGATCATGGATCATGAAATCTCAACAGTGACTGCACCACTTAAGATCAAATGCATTTTTTGACTTTTATCCAAAGAAGTGTTGGTTTTCTTGACTTGTTTAAGTTAATAGGCACTAAAGTGACATAAACCAAAGACTTTTACTGTCTAAAACTCTTTTGATCACAATCAAACAGACTAAAACAAACACCCACTTATATGACTGTCTTAGAACTTTTTCCAAAACAACTCACAAATATGAAACATGAACTTGATTTCAAACTTCATAAAATCATTAATTAAGACCAGTTAAGCTTGACCCAACAGTAATATCAACTTAAAAATCAGAAATGAGACTTAAACTATTTTGACTGCCAAAATGATATTTTCTCAAAACACAAATTTAAATTAACACCCTCTTGATTTTATGGCTTAAACTAACTTAACTATGACTAACTAACATACAAACACGATATTCAAATTTAAGTATACTTAAGCAATGAATTGCAAGAATTTAGTAAAAGCTTACAAGTAGTTTCTAAGGCACAAGCCGAGAACTAGGATCCGAAACCAATTCCTATAGCTTCCCAAGCACTATACCAAGGCCATCCAAGATACACCTTGCTCCAAACTTGTGAACACTTCCATGGAACCCTTTTTATTTTTTCACTAATTATTTGGATTTTTGGTGAATTTTCTGTTTTTTTCTTCTAAACTGAATTTTAGAGTTTCTAAAAGCTTGCTTAAGCTTTCTAGGAGCTTAAGTGACCTATTCTAGTCCATACAAACAACTGAAAACAACATTTGATCCAACTTGAGATTTTGCATAAATATGAGATTTTGCATAAACTGAAATACAATGTGATACTTGAATTAAAGTTTCACAAAAGCTTTCTTATAACAAAAGAACTTGAAAATCTGAGTTTGAAGATAAAACATACACTTAAACTTGAAAATGCTTAAAACGACAATAAAATCTTAAATTACACTAGATAATAATTTTACAATGCATCTCTTTCTCTTTATAGACTTTTTATCATCCCCATGTGCTTGATTGTTTCCCACCAAACTTGAGCCCTTGGATCACTCAAATTAATCATAACCGTCCACCTTGTATTTTGGCGCCAATTTTTCTTTTAGCGGTTTTGCTTTAATTGGGTTTGGTTGAGGTAATTAAAGGATTTGGAGTGTAGAGGGGTGGAGGAACATAGTATGGAGGGGTTGAAAATGTGGGAAAACCATCTGGTTTTGAGGTTTCAGTGGGGAAGAGATAGAGCTCAGAGTTCGGTATTGCGCGCGTTTCCTTGGGTTTGACTTACATTGACCGTGGCTTTAATAACAAGGGGTCATAATTGGTTTGGTGGGGTTCAAAATGAGTTGTGGACTGGGGCTCAAGGTCAAGGGTCAAGGGCGACTTGGGCTTGGATATTGGGCTTGAGATTGGGCTTTGGATATTATAAGGATCCGTTTGGTTTAAGCTAATAAACAAGGACCAAAAGTGCAATTTGCCAAACTTCAGGACTGAAGGTGCAACTTTTCCAAACTTCTCACAAGGACCAATTATGACAAACATTGATAAAACAAGAACCCTTTTGCATAAAATCCATTTTAAAGGTCCAAGGACTAATTTTGCAAATTTCAAAGTTTGAGGACCTTTCTTGCCAATTGACCAAAGAATCATTCAAGGATCATTTTAAACAACTTAGAATACTTGAGGACCTTGAATGATAAATTTCCACATTTTGAATTCGAGGACTAGATTTGACAACTTTTAAAACTTGGGGACTAAAGCGCCAATTTTGCAAACTTGATACATTTTCATCGATTTTGATATTTTGCAATTAAAACACATAAAACACTAATTTGTGATAATTTGATCATTTTGATGTGTTTACGAGTGTTTTCGAGATGATTTTGCGGTTTAGATTACACAAAATGATGAGTATTTGGACACTCATCAATCCCCATCGAGATATTGCTAGTCCCTAGCAATGATTTGAGAAAACTTTGATGGATTTGAAAACTCTTTACCAAAAGCCATCACTTGGAGTAGCCAATTGTTTTGATTCAAGTAAGAATCTTGGTACAACGATAACCGAATGATTTATTGGCAAATCATAAACCATATAACGGTTTGATGTGTCTTTACCATTGTAGTACCCATACGGACTAGCCAACTCTTAGATAAATTATCGGGATTATCTTTGGTGAGTGAATACCAATTATGGATTTTCCACGCCTTTACCACAAGCCATAACCTTGCGGGCTAGCCAACTCATTATCTTTTGAGGATGATGGGGAGTTGAGAAACCATACAATTTTGGGCAAATTGCAAGCCATATAAGCGGTTTGAGAAATCTTTACCAAGAGCCGTTTGCTCTGGATTAGCCAATCCTTTTGTCTTACGAGACATGGCGGATGATAACCAAATGAGTAAGTGTAAAACACTTACTCCAAAAAAAAAATTTTGGCCAAAAGCGGGAATTGGGTAGATAATATATGAAATTCGTGAGAATTCCCCACACTTAGAAATGAATATTGCCCTCAATATTCAAAGTACCGCGGTTATGCGAAACAAAAAACGTAAAAGGGAAATACTACGGCCATTATTTAGAAAGGTTTTTTTTTTTTTTTTTTTTTTTTTTTTTTTAGAAAGAATGAGAATATACAACGATGGGAAAACTCCCCACACTAGGGTGGTAGAAAGGGGTAAGAAGGCGAATTATGGGTGAAAACCCATATGGTGCGTGCTAATGTTTTTGATTACCGAGTCACTAGCTTGACTCGATCCCGCATTCATTGGTTCATGGGGAATGTTTGTAAATCCGGACAACCACGGGGGAATGTCCTCTCCAAAGTAATGCTTCACTCGATGACCATTCACTTTAAAATTAGGACCATCGGGTTGAGATAACTCAACGGTACCATAAGGATAAACCTTAGCAATAGTGAATGGACCGGACCAGTAGGGACTTGAGCTTTCCAGAAAATCTTCAATCTAGAATTGAAAAGAAGGACTCGATCACCAATGTTGAAAACGCGGTTCTTGATCTTGGAGTCATGAATCTTCTTTGTCTTTGCTTGTAGATCAAAGAGTTCTCGTAAGCTTGATCACGAAGTTCATTTAGTTCATTCATTTGAACTTTTCGTGATCACCATTTGTCAGTATATCGAAGTTTGCATGCTTTAAGGCCCGTATGCCTTGTGCTCTAACTCGATCGGAAGATGACATGCCTTCCGTACACTAGCTTGTATGGAGTACACCCGATGGGTGTTTTGTAAGTATCACGAAAAGCCCGAGTCGTCATCCGGTTTATCCGACCGGGATGCACGATTTTCACCTCTTGTCCTTTCAAGAATCCTTTTAATACCACGGTTTGAAACTTCCACCGCCCACTTGTTTGGGGTGGTATGCGATAGAGACGATGGGTAACACCATACTTTGCATGACTCTTTCAAATTGGTCATTACAAAATGTATACCACGATCACGATTATCGCTCTCGGAGTTCCAAACACAGCAAACAGAGATTTCAAAACTTCACAACAACTCGGGCATCATTGGTGGGTAAAGCTTTTGCTTCAACCCATTTTGACAGATAGTCAACGACCACAGTATGTACTTGTTACCACGAGAAGATGGAAATGGCCCCATAAAATCAATACCCCATATGTCAAATATCTCACAAACTTGAATGGCATTTGTGGCATTTCATTCCTTTGAGATATATTACCATGACGACACAAGCGTCCACGAGCTTTGACAAATTCATGGGCATCCTTATAGATTGTGGGCCAATAGAACCGGAATCAAACACCTTTTGGCGGTGTAGTTTGGACTATGATGGCCCCGGTGGGTCCAAGATGGCAAGTGTGAGAATGTCAATAGCTTCACGTCCATAAACACACCGTCGGATGACTTGATCCGCACAGATTTTGAACAAGAAAGGGTCGTCCCGAAATAATGTTTAACATCTTTGAAGAATTTGTTCTTCTTTGGGTCGACATCCCTTTCACAATGAAGTTACCCGCATGGTAATTTGCAAAGTCGACAAACCATGGGGTGGTAGAATTTCCACGAAAAGAAACCGCATTGAGTGTCTCGAGAGGAAATGTTTCATTTATTTCCTTTTCTCGAAAACATCTTGGTGAGGGTTTTCTAATCAGACAGATGATCGTGACTAGATTCTCGGCTCCTTTTTATCACGTATAATGATATCAAATTCTTGGAGGAGGAGAATCCAACGAAGCAATCTCGGCTTTGCATCTTGTTTTGCAAAGAGATATTTAAGAGCCGAGTGATCCGTATACACTACACATTTGGTCAAGATAAGATATGGCGAAACTTCTCAAAAGCATACACCACGGCTAATAGCTCTTTTTACGTGGTGGTGTAATGAGTTGAGCCTCGATCCATAGTTTTGCTTGCGTAGTGAATAGGTGAAAATGCTTATTTCTTCGTTGCCCTAGGACCGCACCGATAGCAAAATCACTTGCATCGCACATGAGCTCAAAAGGCAAGTCGATCGGGAGCAACGAGAATGGGTGCTTGATGAAGCTTTTTCTTCAATGTTTCAAAAGCTACGATGCACTCGGGTGAGAAGATAAAGGAGCATCCTTTTCAAGAAGATGGGTCATAGGTAGGGCGATTTTGGAAAAATCTTGAATGAATCTCGATAGAAACCGGCATGACCTAAAAACTCCTAATACCTTTGATGGTAGTAGGATGAGGCGACTTAGCAATGACATCAACTTTGCTCTATCTACCTCAATCCGTTCTTTGAAATCTTATGGCCAAGGACAATGCCTTCTTTGACCATAAAGTGACTTTTCTCCCGGTTTAGACAAAGATTGGTGTCTTCACACCTTTGAAGCATTTTATCTAAATGGGAGAGACATGATTGAAAAGAATCCCCAATGACCGAGAAGTCATCCATAAACACTTCCATTGTTTCCCGATCATGTCGTGGAAAATGGCCATCATACATCGTTGGAGCGTGCGGGAGCATTACATAAGCCAAAAGGCATACGTTTGTAGGCAAAAGTTCCGTATGGGCAAGTGAATGTGGTCTTCTCTTGATCACGTGGATCAATAGGGATCTGAAAGTAACCGGAGAAACCATCAAGGAAGCAATAGTACTCATTCCTCGCTAATCTCTCAAGCATCCGGTCCATGAAGGGTGAGGAAAATGGTCTTTACGGGTGGCGTCATTCAACTTACGATAGTCGATGCAAACACGCCATCCGTAACCAATCGAGTTGGAATTAACTCGTTATCTTCATTGTGATATGATAATGCCACCCTTTTTCGAACACAATGAATTGGGTGACCCAAGGACTGCGAGATTGGGTAAATCAATCTGCATCAAGAAGTTTGATAACCTCTTGTTTGATAACATCATGGATTTTGGATTCACCCTTCTCGATGTTGAGCTGCGGGTTTGAAGTCATCCTCCATCAAGATTTTATGGGTACAAAACTCGGGGTTTATACCTTTGATGTCGGAGAGTTTCCAAGCAATTGCTTGCTTGTGTGACTTCAAGATTTTAATGAGGCGACTTTTCATCTTTACTCAAATCTCGAGCAATAATGACGGGTAATTTATCATCACCTTCAAGGAATGCATACTCGAGATGAGGAGGTAAGTCCTTAAGCTCAACCTCGGAAATTCTTGATTTTCTCAACCGAATTGACTTCCTTGTTATGAAGTTTGATGGGAGGGAGAGGAAGAGAAGTGTCCAGTTGACACTTTCTCAAGAAGAATATCTCCTCCGTTAATCTCATTTTGATTAATCTCAACCGGGATTGAATCACTAGGATGAGGGGTTGATGATGGATCATCATTGAGCAACTTCTCAATAAGAAGTATATCCCCTCAATATCAATTGGGCGTGATCAATTTCCCAAGGAGCAGAATCACTAGCCAAATATGCTTCAATCTCATCTAAGATGAAGTCGCTTCCTCAAACGGAGTGAGAGAAGGAGTAGAATTGGCTATGATAGGTGAGAAGATGTGGTGGAATCCCACTCACGAATTATGAGAATAACCAAGAACTTCTTGAGAATACTCATCGGAAGCAACATCAATGATATCTATTCGGTTAACCGATTCGAATCATAGTTTGCGGAGTACCTCAAGTTTGGTCAAGGTTGAAGGTGATGACTTCATTACCAACACGCAATGTGATTTCTTGCTCAAATACATCTATGAGAGCACGGCCCGTTCTCGGGAATCCTCGACCAACAATGAGAGGAACCCGATGATCGGCATCAAAATCAACAACCACGAAGTCGGTGGAAAATGGAACTTTCCTACTTTCAAAATCGTCCTCGGCAATGCCAAGAGGACGGGATATGGAAACGATCGACAAGCTCGAGAGTCATGCATGTAGGAGTGAGTTCGGAAGAGAGTTTCTTCCACACCGAATATGGCATAAGATTAATGCTTGCACCAAGATCGCTAGGGCAAAGCATTCAACCATTCTGGGAATACACAAGGTAGGAGAAATTTCCCGGGATCTCCAAGTTTTCTCGAAGCTTTTTCGAATAATCTGGAGGCGAGTTCTCGTTAAGAGGAGTCTTTGCCATTTCAAACACTTTTCCTTATTGCTTAACATGTGTTTGAGAGTCGATGCGAACTTGGGCATCGGCATGATAGCATCCGCAAAGCTTATGTCAAAGTGTAACTCTTGGAAAATTTGGAAAAATTTATCCATTTGATGACTAGCTTTCTCATGAGCTTTGCTCATTCAAACGTGATGGGTAAGGAATAGAAGATTTGGATTCGATTCTCAATAGGAGCTACAGGAGGTTCAAAACAACTCCTTGATTTGACTTGGGTTTCGGACCACTGAGGTTGGACTACCGAAGGTAGGACGTGTCTTGATGCCGTGGGCTTGAATTATGCACTTTGTCCGTTGTTTCCTTGGTAACTTGACTCATTGGCACCGGTGGAGGAGGCATTGGAGTCGTGGGTCCATTGTGTTTTGGAGGTTCACCGTCCACTACCTTAGGAAGAGAAGAAGAAGAAGAGGTAGTAGGAACAGCGGGTCCAGTGTATGAAACACCACTTGGTTGTGATCGCCTTGGCATCGCCCCTCGGGTTAGCGATCGTGTTGCTCGGTAAAGTACACGAGCCCGAGGGTCGATCATTTAAAGACTTCTTCGGATCGACAATCGGTGACCAACAACTGTTCATTTCATCTTGGGATTTCATGAACCGCTTGATAACTCATCGGATGATGGTCTGGAGGAGTAATGACGGAGGAGCTGGAGGGACAATTTGAGGTCGTATGTTTTGATTATGACCAAAATTCCCTTGATTAGGATTCATATTCCCATGAAATTGATTCCTCGATTGAAATTGTTTTGATTAAGGTTTCCTTGATGTTGGAAACCTTGATTGGGTCGAGATAGAAATTACCTTGGTTTTGATAACCTTGGTTCATTCTTGGTTGGTTCGATTCGGTTTTGCATGTTGTGATTTTGGTTAAAACCGGGTGGTGCACGATTAGTGTTAGCACGGTAGTGTGGTTCATTTTGAGGACGGTATTGATTACCTCCTTGTTGTGAACTACCGGCTAGAGCATTTACTTCAAAGGACTACCATCGGTGGCGGTACAATTGTAGTAAGCATGAGGACCACCACAAGTGACACAACTCTCGACTTTCTTCACTTGACATGTGTTGGTGGTCGAGTGAAGGAGACTTTCTTCTGGTTAGCAAGAACCAAAGCTCGAACAATGTCGTGAGTTTATCAATCTTAGCATCGGTGCTAGATGTACTCACGGGGATGAAGAAGAAGAAGGTCCAACGATTAGGCGATATGTCTTAGCTCGAAAGGACGGACTTGAGATTTGTTCTCAATGATCCGCAAGGCCTCTTTTGTGGTCTTGCTCAGAAATTACCTCCGCGGAGGCATTCAAAGAGTCTTGATTGGCCGATTGAGACCATTGTAGAAAGTATCCATTTGCATTAACTCGGTAAAACCATGATGCGGACACTTGAAGCAACTCTTTATAACGATCCCATGCCTCCCGAATGATTCATCAAATCTACGAGAAAATTTCATTATCTCATTCTTAAGACTTGTGGTTCGGGATGGAGGATAGAACTCGTTAACAAACTTGGTGACAAGATCTTCCCATGTCTCTATAGAGCGAGGGGTTGTTTCTCAAGCCAATTCCGGGCTTGTCCTCTAGAAAATGGGAGCAGAAGAAGCTTGATAGCTTCATGTGGGACATTCTTGTACTTGATGGTAGATGCTATCTTGTTAAACCATCGAATGTGTGCATGAGGATCATCCCGCTCAAAACCATAGAATTGGCTTTGGGTTACTAGATTGAGCAACCCGGTTTGAGCTCGAAAGTGTCGACCACGATGGTCGGAACAACAATGGCATCTCCGTAACCCTCGATGGGTGCTTGGAGAAGCTCATTCATGGGTTTGTCTTCGCCATTTCGGCGGAGGTGGTGGTGGTAGGCGTTCCTCGATCACGGTGAAGGAGCCGAGCGTCCTCTACGTCTCGAGGAATGTTTCCAAGTTCGGAAAGTGGACTTGTAGAATGGAAGAGCAGTGCGCATGCACTATGTATAAAAATCAATTTTCAAAACAAATGAGGCAAAACACAAGTGAACTTAACCAATAATCACAAATGAAATGGCTTCTTTGAAAAAGGTACACCAAATCACAAGTGACACAAAGGCAAGTTTTAAATCGATGTTCGGGAACTTATTAATGGTCGCACCCCAGTTAGGTAGTGCCTTGCCTTGATTTGCGGTGGTTGATTTTATGTATATTAAGTACCACCGAAAAGACGTAGGTAAGATTTGTGCGGATGGGTTCAAAACTTTTGGACAATATTTTTGTTATCGTCCGTTTAACCAAATCGTATCTCTTCAAGAATCACCTTAAAGAGAATACAAAATAAAACGTTCGATTGTTTTGTTGTTTTATATTTTTTTGGTGTTTTAACACTTTAGGAAAAGTGTTAATGACTTTTTAGTTTTCTTATAACTTTACAAAACTTTTACAAATGATGGGTATGTGCAACAATGGATCGAAAATGGCTAAACACACGCTAAAGCCTCCCGTGGCGCGCTAAAATTTTGATCTGTGCAAACCGTCAAGTCTAACAGACTTAAAACAATTTAAGCACAAATGCAATGAAGTCACGGAGAATAGAATGAATTCCGGTCGTTATGTCCCAGGAGACTCAATGGTGTGTTAAACAAACTCGGAGGATAGAATGATCACTAAGGATAGTGATCGTAAAGGTTTTGATTAGAAATTACACTACTTGATTGATTTGGAATAGAATTGGACACGAATTGGAAAGCACAACAATCGGATGAGAAAATCGTAAACGTAAGTTTTAAAAACTACGATATCGCACAAAATAAAAAGTGAAAACTAAGAAGTAAAAGGCCTAAAAATATGAAAATAACATTTTGGAATCCTAAAATAAAAGAAAATTATTAGAAAAGGAAAATTATTTTAACACTATTTAATTAATTATTATTAATTAAAAACTATTTTAACTATTTAATAAATACTCTAAAATAGAAGAAAATAGGAAATAAGGATAGAAAAATAAACTTATGACTTTGAAAAATCTAAAATACTATAAAACTAATTTTAAAACTAAAATATATTTTTACACTTTTTATCTAATTATTACTAATTAATTATTATTTAAAATACTACTTAAAATTAGAAAATAGAAAATAAACTTGGAAAAATAAAATTTTAACTTTGAAAATAAAAGTGGGGCCACTCTAAAATATGATAAAACTAATTTTCCTCCAGAAAAGATATTTTTATACTTTTTAATTATTTATTACTAATTATTTACATATTTATTAACTATTTAAAATTATAATAAATACTAAAAGATAGAGAAAAATCTGAAACTTTTCTAAAAATCCTATATGATGACGAAACCTAAGAAAAATAGAAAAACAAGATTTGCTTATTAAAAAGTTGAAAAGAAAAATCAAAAAGCTAAAAATATTAAATAAACGCTATCACTATTTTTATATTGATGTTTTGTGATTTTCTTTTGAAAACTACTTATATACTAATAATATGAAACTTTAATAAAGACAAAAATTTACAAAACACAAATAAGCGGTTTGAAGAGCTTATGATCCAACGATGGCTAAACTAGCTTATTTGGGTGAAATAAGCTCAAATAAGCTTGAACACTGAAACAAAGGATAAAAATAGATGCAAGCAATCTATAAGAACTGAAATGAAGCTAGAACATACAAAGGAGCACACGAAAAGCTTATAAATAAGCAATAAGCACTTGTAATATGAGTGAGAAAAATGGGACAAGATACAAGCTAGTAGCGACCCTAGCTAACAAGCTCAAAAGTGAAAAACAAGACTTGACAATCCAAGAGGACCAGGTTGGCTTTCCAAAGATCTAAAAAACACAAGATTTGAAACACTAATAAGCTCAATATGAAGCTTATCAATTTGGAACTAAAAGCGTACACAGGCGATTTCAAAAAACAGTACCACCAAAAGCTAGAAAATAAGCACTTAAAAAGCTGAAAACAAAGAACTAGCATTTTGTATTTTCTTTAGCAACTAAACTACAATACCTCCAGAGCTTATAAGTTGAATCTTAATATTAAACCCTAGTGAAATTCCAAAGTTTATTCAAAACGACTATTGAGATTTTGACTTTTTAGAACAACTACAAAGTTGACCAAAGTGAACTTTGATCCGATCTAAAGCACTTAATATGTTATGTTAAGATGAACTAAGACTAATTTGAGCAAGATTATCAACTTTCTAACACAAAATGATGATCATGGATCATGAAATCTCAACGATGGATCGCACCACTTAAGATCAAATGCATTTTTGACTTTTATCCAAAGAAGTGTTGGTTTTCTTGACTTGTTTAAGTTAATAGGCACTAAAGTGACATAAACCAAAGACTTTTACTGTCTAAAACTCTTTTGATCACAATCAAACAGACTAAAACAAACACCCCTTATATGATTGTCTTAGAACTTTTTTCAAAACAACTCACAAATATGAAACATGAACTTGATTTCAAACTTCATAAAATCATTAATTAAGACCAGTTAAGCTTGACCCAACAGTAATATCAACTTAAAAATCAGAAATGAGACTTAAACTATTTTGACTGCCAAAATGATATTTTCTCAAAACACAAATTTAAATTAACACCCTACTGATTTTATGGCTTAAACTAACTTAACTATGACTAACTAACATACAAACACAGATATTCAAATTTAAGTATACTTAAACAGTAAATTGCAAGAATTTAGTAAAAAGCTTACAAGTAGTTTCTAAGGCACAAACTGAGAACTAGGATCTGAAACCAATTCCTATAGCTTCCCAAGAAGCACTATACCAAGGCCATCCAAGATACACCTTGCTCCAGCTGTGAACACTTCCATGGAACCATTTTTTATTTTTTTCACTAATTATTTGGATTTTTGGTGAATTTTCTGTTTTTTCTTCTAAACTGAATTTTAGAGTTTCTAAAAGCTTGCTTAAGCTTTCTAGGAGCTTAAGTGACCTATTCTAGTCCATACAAACAACTGAAAACAACATTTGATCCAACTTGAGATTTTGCATAAATATGAGAAATTTGCATAAACTGAAATACAATGTGATACTTGAATTAAAGTTTCACAAAAGCTTTCTTATAACAAAAGAACTTGAAAATACAAAGTTTGAAGATAAAACATACACTTAAACTTGAAAATGCTTAAAAGCGACAATAAAATCTTAAATTACACTAGATAATACTTTTACAATGCATCTCTCTTCTCTTTATAGACTTTTATCATCCCCATGTGCTCGATTGTTTCCCACCAAACTTGAGCCCTTGGATCACTCAAATTAATCATAACCGTCCACCTTGTATTTTGGCGCCAATTTTCCTTTTAGCGGTTTTTGCTTTAATTGGGTTTGGTTGAGGTAATTAAAGGATTTGGAGTGTAGAGGGTGGAGGAACATAGTATGGAGGGTGTTGAAAATGTGGTGAAAACCATCTCTGGTTTTGAGGTTTCAGTGGTTGAAGAGATAGAGCTGAGCAGTGACTCGGTATTGGCGCGTTTTCCTTGGGTTTGACTTACGTTGACCGTGAGTAGTAATAACAAAGGGGTCATAATTGGTATTGGTGGGGTTCAAAAGAGTTGTGGCTGGGGCTCAAGGGTCAAGACCAAGGGTCAAGGTTGGCGGATTGGGCTTGATATTGGGCTTGGGGCTATTATATATGGATCCGTTTGGTTTAAGTAATAAACAAGGACCAAAAGTGCAATTTGCCAAACTTCAAGGACTAAAAGGTGAACTTTTCCAAACTTCTCACAAGGACCAATTTTGACAAACATTGATAAAACAAGAACCCTTTTGCATAAAATCCATTTTAAAGGTCCAAGGACTAATTTTGCAAATTTCAAAGTTTGAGGACCTTTCTTGCCAATTGACCAAAGAATCATTCAAGGATCATTTTAAACAACTTAGAATACTTGAGGGACCTTGAATGATAAATTTCCACATTTTGAATTCGAGGACTAGATTTGACAACTTTTAAAACTTGGGGACTAAAGCGCCAATTTTGCAAACTTGATACATTTTTCATCGATTTTGATATTTTGCAATTAAAACACATAAAACACTTGATTTGTGATAATTTGATCATTTTGATGTGTTTACGAGTGTTTTCGAGATGATTTTGCGGTTTAGATTACACAAAAATGATGAGTATTTGGACACTCATCATGTTTCTCGAAGCCAATTAAGACTTGTCCTACAGAGAATGGGAGCAGAAGAAGCTTAAGTGCTTCATGTGGGACATTCTTGTATTTGATGGTAGATGCAATCTTGTTAAACCATTGAATATGTGCATGAGGATCATCCCGCTCAAAACCATAAAATTGGCTTTGGGTTACAAGATTAAGGAACCGGTTTTGAGCTCAAAGGTATCAACCACGATGGTTTGGGACAATAATGGCATCTCCGTAACCCTCGATGGGTGCTTGGAGAAGCTCATTCATCGGCTTATCTTCCGCCATTCTGACGGGGGTGGTGGTGCTAGGCGTTCCTCGATCACGGTGAAGGAGCGAGCGTCCTCGTCTCGAGGAATATTTGCAAGCTCGGAAAGTGGACTTGTAGAACTGGAAGAGCGAGTGCGCATGCACTAAGTATAAAAATCGATTTTCAAAACAAATGCGAGGCAAAACGACAAGTGAACTTAAACCAATAATCACAAATGATCTTGCCTTTAAAAGGAACCTAAAAGGTCACACAAAAACAAAACTACAAACATAGATGATTGAGTCCAAACCGTCAAGTTTATCACACAAGTCAACCACTTGTGAATGGTCAACCGTAATAAAATTCAAACAGTCTAAAACCAATACATTTAAGATCAGAGGAATATAGTGTTTCCCTAGGTCGTTAAGTCCCACGGAGGATTAATGGTGTTTAAAAACTTTCAGATGAATGGGAAAAGGAGATGATTTGGAATAATTATATCTAGAGAAAAGTTTGTAAATTACGGTGCTTAAATGCAAATTAAAGAAAATTAAAAGCTAATTTCTATTAAATAAACGCTATCACTATTTTTAAAGTTGGATTTTATTGATTTCTAAAACAAAATATCTTAAATAAACTATTTTAATTGAAGTGTAAACCTAAATTACCTAAAACGTGACCTAGAATGAAAACGCGTTATATGTAAAAATTACGCGAGTGCAAAGTAAAAAAAGCGTAAAATTTGTAAAATAAAAGTCCTCGAGTGTGAAAACAATTTTCTTACTTACTATATGACAAAAGAAAATTTTAGAAAAAAGATTTATATTTTTTTGACTTTTATATTTTTTATTATGAATTAAATACTAATTTAAACTAATTAAATTATTTAAAATACTAAAACTATTCAGAAAATTCTGAAACTTTTTTATAAAATACGTTATAACAATACAAAGATAAGAAAAATACAAAAGGTGTAACAACTTATTTAAATAAGCTGTAAATAAGCTAATGAACTCGTATAAGCTAAAATAGAAAACAAGGGGTAAGTATTAAATGTTGCAAAGAAATACCAGTCAAAGACCCAAGGGCAGATGGTAGTGTGTGTGTGTGGTGAGCTGGGTGGCCAAGGTTCGAATCCCAACAATGGTTTTTTTTATTTTTATTTCTTTTTGGACTTTTCTTTTACAAACTAATTAAGCACAATGTAATAAGCAAATTTTAAAACTATAACTTTTTATAAAATCCACTAATAAGCTCAGTTTGAGCTTATAATTACTTAACAGTTAAGCTAGAAATGGAAATAAGCACAAGTATTAGCCAAATGGCTATTAAGCTAATCAATAAGCAAATGTAAACTGAAATAAGCTAAGCAAATGTTAATAAGATAAAATGAAAACTGAAAAAGCACAAATACTTAGAAATAAGCACTGAACAATAAGCACAAGCTTAACTGGTTGCACAGGACACTTTTTTGAGTTACTAGGTACTTTTAAGCTAATATTTAATCACTTAGATAAGCTAGGAAATGAAAGTAACCACTGGAACTAACAAGTTAACCAGCTACACTCTCTAAAAAGCTAATTTACAAAGTTTGGCTTCCATTAATAAGCTTGTGACAAGCTTTTGAAAAACTTATAAACACTGAATGATTGATGAACTAAGTGAAATGGACAAAACTAAAAGCCACTAGCAGGCTTATCAAATAAGCTGTAAAGTGAAAAATAAGCCTTGGACTAGAGAGACAGCCGAGTTAGCTTTCCAAAAGCTAAGGGTCACAAGTGAGGTTCACTAATAAGCTCTTAATGAGCTTGTGAAATAACTTAGCTCAACTGCGTACCTGTGGGAGGTTTTGAGAAAGGGTCTAAAGTAAGCTAAGAAATAAGCAGTTTAAAAAGCTAACTAGAAATTATAAAAATCATTATGATTAAGATTAGCAACTATATTTTAATATTCCAAAAGCTCAAATCTTGAAACTTACTATTAAATCCTATATAAAATTATCTAGTTTATTAAAAAACGACTAAATTGAAAATTTGACTTTTAAGTTAAACACTAAGGTTGACTTTTATGAACTTATGATTGATTTTATAGACTGAATATGTTGTATTAAGCTATAATAAGATGATTTTAAGCTATATTATCAAGTTATCAACTACTGTGATATGATTTGTAATTCAAAATCTTAACAGTTAATTATCTAATAAAGATTTAAAGCTAATTTGACTTTTTATACTAATAAGTACTGGTTTTAATGCTTTGACTGAGCTAACAGGTTGTATTGTGACATATATCAAACAAGAACAACTCACCAAACTCCCTCTAACACAGTTTTTACAATAAAACCAAACACCCTTTTAGTAAACTGTTTTGAGCCTTTAAACACTAAAACAAGTTTTTAAACTAAGAAATCTATTCATTAGCGATATTAACTATATTTAAGCATTTAAGCTAAAATTAACAAGATTATAGCACTTATACTAAGAAATTCAAATTTTAAGGAAATTGCTTACAATTTGTGTTTAGGCACAAAAATGAGAACCGAGGCCGAGAACACCCTAATAGCTTTCCACAAAGCTTCTAAACCAAAGGGCAATCCATTATCAACCTGCTCCGACTTTAACCTTCATTTCCATGGATTTTTATTTTCACTAATTTATTTGTATTTTTGGTATTTTTGCTTTTGACTTCTAAACTGACTTTTATGGGTTTCTAATAGCTTACATAAGCTATATAGGAGCTTATGTGATCTTATGAGTCCAAAATAACATCTACAAACAACATTTGAACTTATTGAGATTTTGAACAAGTAAAATTGCATAAACCGAAATTGAGACTTAAACTGTAATTGATGTTCACAAAAGCTTTATTGTACACCTGAAAACTTGAAATCTGAGCTTGAAAGCTAAAACATACACTGGAATTTAAAATTAAGCTAAGGCGACATAAACTAAAATAAATTACACTAGTTAGTCTTCACATTGCCTCTAAGCTTCTTTATATTGATCTTTTTAAGCTTTATCGACATCCCGAGACTTTCCCACTTCACGAACCATTAGATCATTCTAACTCATCATATTAGTCTATGTGGAGTTTTGCGCCAAATTTCTCTTGAGCGGGTTTTGCATTTAATGTAATTTGGTGGATGTGGAGGTGGAAGGGGTGGTTAACCAATTTGTTAGGGTGAGGTGGAAAGGTAGGAATGAAAACCATGGTGGTTTTGATAGGTGTCTGGTTTTGGCGGCAATTGTGAGAGACGATGAACAGTGATCATGGTATTTGACTTTTTGACCGTTTTTAATAATAACGGGTGAGTTCAAAATTGGGTTTTGGCAGGGTTCAAAATTGATATTGGACTGGCTCAGGGTTCAAGGTCCAAGGTTCATGTTTGGGTTGGATTTGGTTTTGGATTAATAACAAAGAAAGGGTCCGTTTGTTTTAGCTTATACACAAGGACCATACATGCAATTCGGCCAAACTTGAGGACTAATCTTGCCCATTTTCCAAAGTTCACACAAGGACCAAACCTGCCATATGTGAATAGTACAAGGACCACTTTTGCATAAAAATTCCATTTTTATATTTCCAAGGACTATTTATGACACATTTTAAACTTTAGGGACCTTTTTTGTCATTTGACCAAAGATTCATTCAAGGATCATTTTTGACAATTTAGAATATTTCAGGGACCTTGAATAACATTTTGTTTTATTTTGATTTACCAGGGACTGTTTTTGACAACTTTTGAAACTTGAGGACTAAAGCGCCAATTATGCAAACTTGATCGTTTTCATCCGATTTTGGTATTTTGCATTTGAAACACATAAAACACTTATTTGTGATATTTTTATCATTTGATACATTTCGAGTGTTTTCGGATGTTTTGCGGTTTAAAGGTACAAAAATGATGAGTATTTATACACTCGTCAATAGATCTCTTGGATCCGAGGTTAGAGAGTTTTTAACTCTGGGGAAAGTATGTTAGAAAGGGGTGAGAAACAATGAAGAAATGGCACACTATGTATAGAGGAAAAATTCTCTTGTTCCCGGATCCCACTGGATCCCTTCCACGAGGATCCGTCTGGCGTAAAGCTAAGGATCGTGGGACGCTCCATTTTACCCATGGGTATTTTGGTTATGGGTCATGGGTTGATCCATGGGTCTTTAGCTAGATACAATGTATCTCTTGAGTGCAATGCACCTAGTCACATGGGTATGGGTCAAAACCATGGGTTATGGATATTATCTATATATGATATAAGCATGATGTCATGCAATGGGTTATGGGTCAAGCTCCATGGGTTATGGGCTTTGGGTTGTACCCAACTACATTCAATGTATTTGCCTAATGGGTTATGATACTTAAGTTTCTACCCATTTATATTACCCAATATACTACATACTAGTTATGTGTATATTTTACCCAAATATGTACTCACTAGTTGTTGTACATATGTATTATTAAATCATAAAATCACTTATACTTGTTTTAGTGTTTTATGTGAAAATGTGAATATGTTAGAAACTATTAGTTTAAACCATTTACGTATTTTATTTGTTTCGTTAAAATGATTTTATGTTTGTTATCGACAAAACATTAGAAGATCGTAAAATATAAATAAACGTTTTTACGGCTTATTTGTATTAACAAAATTGATTCTTCTTTGGCATCTGATACATATAAAGAAACGCGGATTAAGTTGCTTCGAGAAGTTAACGACATTGATCGTTTGGAGTCTATGGATCTCTTCCAAAAGGCACGAGTTAAATGACATATTGAAGGAGATGAGAATACAAAGTTTTTTCACGCATTGATAAAACAACAACGGAGGAAACAATCGATCCAAGGTATTATGTTAGATGGAGTTTGGAGCTCAAATCCGATTCAAGTGAAAGAAGCTTTCCTTCGATTCTATAAAGACAAGTTTCAACAGCATGTTCGTCAAGTAAATTTTACAGCTCATTCTTCATTTTTGAAACTAATTGAATCCGAAAAGAATGATTTAGAGAGATTGGTTTCTAGTGATGAAATAAAGAAAGCAGTTTGGGATTGTGGTAGCGATAAAGCTCCGGGACCAGATGGCTTCTCGTTCCATTTTCTGAAACGATATTGGGAGATATTCAAGTCTGATGTGGAGTCGTTTGTCTTGGATTTCTTTGCTACTTCAAGAATGCCACCAGGATCTAACTCGACATTCATTACGCTTATTCTAAAGGTAAATAACCCTGTGTTTATTAAAGACTATCGTCTTATTTCTCTAATCGGTTTGCAATATAAGATTATTTCTAAAATATTGGCAAACCGATTGGCATTGGTTGTGAACATTCTTGTTAGCAAGGAACAGTCGGCGTTTATTTCGGGACGACAAATTTTAGACGGTCCTTTGATGCTAGGCGAGGTCATGGACTGGTATAAAAATCACAAAAAGAAGATGATGATTTTTTTAAAGTCGATTTTGAAAAGGCATTTGATTCGGTTAATTGGAAGTACTTAGACTATATTCTTATTCAGTTTGGTTTTGGAGAGAGGTGGCGAAGTTGGATACAAGAATTCTTAAGTTCTGCTCGTACTTCCATCCTCATCAATGGAAGTCCTACATCGGAATTCTCAATTAAAAGGGGTCTACGACAAGGGGATCCATTGTCTCCTTTTTTTATTTATACTTATCATGGAGGGACTCCATATAGCAATCAAAAATACAACCCAATCAAATTTGATCAAAGGTGTCATGGTAGATAATCCAAGTATTCGGCTTTCTCATTTCTTTTATGCTGATGATGTCGTGTTGGTTACAGAATGGGATCGTATTGATATGCATAACATCATACGTGTATTTAATGTATTCTATTTGGCTTCTGGTCTCCGCATCAACATTCACAAATCTAGTGTTTATGGAATTGGTGTGCCTAACGAAGATATAGAAGCAATGGCTCGGGTCACGGGTTTCTCAGCGGGTTCCATGTTGTTTACTTACTTAGGCCTTCCCATTGGTGTGAACATGAATCGTTTAATTCAATGGCAAGGTTTAAACGACAAGTTTGAAGCCAGATTTTCCAAGTGGAAGACTAACCTTCTTTCAATAGGCAGTAGATCGATATTGGTCAAGGCGGTTTTAGGGAGTGTTGGTATTTACTATATGTCACTTTTTAAAGTTCTAGAACCAGGTTCTTTTAGGGCACAGACAAAGACACGAAAAAACTGATTTGGATAAAGTGGGAGAATGTATTGGCATCTTTTTATAAAGGTGGCTTAGGTATTGGAAGCTTGAAGGCTTTTAACCTTGCCCTCCTTAAAAAATGGAGGTGGAGATTGATTACCAACCCATATTTGTTGTGGGTTCAAGTTATTAAAGCCATTCATGGGGAGGAAGCGGGTCTTGATCATCGTACATGTAAATCTAACGGTGTGTGGACAAATATCATTGGCTCGATTAACCATTTACACTCTAGTGGTATTCTTCCAAAAGATACTTTGAGGTATAAAGCTGGATGTGGTTCTAAAGTGAGATTTTGGATGGACATTTGGATATGTGATTGTCCTCTTATAAATCGTTATAATAGGTTATATCATCTTGATGTGCAACCTAATTGTCTAATTAGAGATCGTTTTGTGAATGGCGAGTGGATTATGAATTGGAAGAGGCCAATAGATTCCGGTCGAACTCATGCCTTAAATGAAGCTTTACAAACCGAATTGAGAGCTTTATCAAATTTTGATGGTCAAGATGAAGTGCGATGGAATCTTGGTGTAGATGGTACGTTTTCGGTAGGGGTCACTAGGAATCATATTGACGATTATATTCTCCCGACATTTGAGGTCCCAACAAGTTGGTGTAAAGTCCTTCCTAGGAAGCTGAATATTTTTATATGGCGATTAAGATTGGATAGACTCCCTCATCGGTTGAACCTTTCAAGACGAGGTTTGGATATTCCATCGATCTCATGTCCGATATTTTCTAACGGTATGGAATCCAACGATCATGTTTTTTATTCGTGTGAGATTGCTTTAAATATTTGGCGGTTGGTTCAAATTTGGTGTGATATGCCTATCCCTGCTTTGAATTCTCATTTGGACTAGACTTCATGGTTCGATAACATTCAGCTGTCATATGATCTTAAGGTTCGTTTACAAGTAATTGTTGCAACAACATGGTGGTATCTTTGGAAGTATCGTAATTCGGTCACATTCAACTCTCAACGCATGAGGAAATGTGACTTATTTGATAACATTAGTCTTTGTTCATTTTCTTGGTTAAAATGTAGAGGTTCTAAATGTTTAATTTGGCCTGATTGGCTTAAAAAACCGATGTAATTTTTTGCTAGCTTTTTGCTAACTTTTATTTATACATTTGCCGTTCAAAAAAAAAAAAGAAAACATTACCTCAAATCTTGAAGTTTTTACTTTCGGGAACTATAGCATTCCTATTAATATCGGCCAATAGCATTTGCAAAAACGAAACATAAACATTAGGGTTAATATAAAAGCCCAAAAATGATATTTTTTTCAAAATAATAACATGTTCGAAAGAACAAGGATGTTTTGCAAACTTGTCCAGATACCGAATGAGTGATATTTATAAAATGGAGTTAAGGTTTTTGTCTTATTTAAATTTAGATACCATGTAAATTCAGAAGTTTTCACATTTGTATTTTAGGTACGTCATGCTGATGGTTTTTAGTAACATGGTACGTTCGTGTTTTTTAAAGTTTTTTTCACACTTTTGACACGCATGTTTTTTTGCCAATTTAATCAAAATCCAGCGTTGGCCAATTTTGAATTTTTAATTGGCTAATAAGAAGGCTCGATTTTACAATTGAGTCTTTCTATTGGTCAAAAGACACCCGTTTTTTGCAAAATTGGAGTCCTTATTATATTAAAGATCTCTAATTACAGTTTTTTTATTGCTACTCGCGAAACCCGCACACTAACCTAACTTTATGAAAACATTCACTCTGCTATTATTCCGAAGGCGATTTCCGGCGGGTTCAAACGCCATCCATCAATCTTAATTCCTCTCAATCCACAATCATCTTTCATTTCAATATCTTTTTTCAATCCCAGATCTCAATAGCTATTTTCGAATCCTTAATTTTAGTGTTTCGATTCCGGTAAGATTTTGATTTAAGATGGGAGATGAGGTGTGGAAGGAAGTTTCATACAAAAAAAGACGTGTGGGTTTTAATAAGTTTGACATCCCTTCAATCCAAACTAAGCCATATATTGGGAGATATAGATCCAAAGAAGATGATTTGGAGAAGATCTCCGTGTCCGTGTTCATCAATAATATACCAGATTCCTGCTCGGCTAAAGATTTATTCAATGCGTGCAAGCAGTACGGGCACGTCGTGGATTCTTTCATTCCAAACAAAAGATCCTCAGTGGGTAAACGTTTTGGGTTTGTGAAATTCATCAATGTCTTCAATGAGGAGAGGTTGGTTGATAATCTTGGTACGGCTTGGATAGGAAGGTATAGACTACTCGCAAATCTTGCAAAATTTAAGAGGCCCACTGTAGGAGGAGCTAAGAAAGTGGGTTATGAGACTGTCGGGTCAAAATCGAACGGTGGTCCCAGAAAATCTTACATTCGCTAAGTTTTCGGTGAGAGGCCTTTTGTGTCTGCTACTAACGGAGTATCTTATGGTTCGGTACTAAAAGGTAATAACAGATCCCTTCATAATACTTCCTTGGCCCCTGCTATGGTATTAGATAATGAATGTTTGGTAAACCATAATCTTGATCTTGTTGTGATGGGAGAAGTCAAGGACTTTCTTGCCATTAATAATCTATACTGTGTGTTGTCTAAAGAGGGCTTCCTAGATGTGAAAATTGCTTACTTGGGCGGTTTGTGGGTCATGATTGAATTATCTTCTGGCAAGTCTAAAGAGAAATTTATGAATCACGTGGGTGTTGCGTCTTGGTTTCGGGAATTACGTAGTCCTGAACCTGATTTTGTCTCAAAAGAGCGGATTATTTGGGTTGATATCGAGGGAGTTCCTCTTCATGCTTGGTCAAAAACTACGTTCACCAAAATAGGATCAAGATGGGGCGAGGTGATGGACATGGAGGACTGCAAGGAAGATTGTTTTGCCCGTAAGCGTATATGTATTAAAACGGCCCAAGAGGAAAACATTTTGGATAAATTTAAGATTATCATTCGTGGTAAAAATTTTGTTATACGAGGCAAGGAGCTATTTGTTTGGTCTCCTACATTCAAGGGTTTCAAGAACATGGAATATAGCTCAGAAGATGATTCTAATTTAGATGCTGATGATAATAATGCGGATGCCTTTAAGGAGATGAATGGGGATGATGACAGTGAGGTTGAGGGTGTTTCAGATACTATTTTCGGTGATCAGGAAGTTAATTCGGGGCAGAATTTTACTCATAATAAAGGGTGTGAAGAACAGGTGGTTTTCAGTGATCCGTTTGGGCTTAATGAGCTTATTCAAAATTATGGTAAAGGTGATACACACGCTGAGAAGGACTCCAGTATCCCTTTTCCGCCTGGATTTACGCCGGATACAGTTCATTCTCATAGTCCAGTGTTGGAGGAGCACGAAAAGGACACTTCACCCTTGCAGCGAGGTTCGGAAGGTATTAGTTCACGTGTTATGGAGGACGCTCAACATGTTAATGTTCATGCTTCTCCTGAAGAAGAATCCAAAATTCAAACAGGTGGTTAGGTCGGTCAAATTATGGGTTTTAATATGGAAGGATGTATAAATGACATGAAGAGTATTATTGGTTCTCAAGGAGTTAGAGATGGTTTTAAATGAATTGCTTATCAATCAATATTCAAGGCCTAGGATCCAAGGCCAAGAAAGATTGGATCAAGGGATTAAACAATTTTCATAAGGTGCCATTCTTATCTATCCACGAAACTAAAATGGATAGTATTTCGGAGATAGAGATTAAAGCGTTATGGGATAATTATAGATTCGAGTATATTTTTAGTGAAGCCGTTGGTGCTTCAGGAGGAATCTTATGTGTGTGGGATCCGTGTTACTTTCGCAAGGATCATCATATTCTATTGGATAATTTTGTTGTTCTTTATGGTACGTGGATTCCTAAACGTGAGAAAGTTCTGATGATTTCTATTTATGCTCCACAATCAACTACTGGTAAACGTACTCTTTGGGACTATATTTCATCGTTAGTTTGTAGATGGAATGGTTTGTGTATGGTCATGGGCGATTTTAACGAGGTTAGATATAAGGAAGATCGGTTGGGGTCAATTTTTAATGCCCAAGGTGCTAATGAATTCAATTGTTTCGTCTCTAGCTCGGAGCTCATTGAGATTCAACTGGAGGGTTTTACCTTTACTTGGACTCATCCATCGTCTAAGAAAATGAGTAAATTGGATCGGTTTTTTGTTAATGACGAGATGCTTTCTTCATTTCCTCATTTATCGGGTGTTTGTCTTGATCGTCATCTTTCTGATCATCGGCCGATTCTTCTTCGTGAATTAGTTACTGATTATGGCCCGACACCTTTTCGCTTCTATCACTCTTGGTTTAGCTTTGAGGGTTTTGATCAAATGGTGCGTGAGACATGGAGTAACATTGTTCTTGATGATCGTAATGTGATGATTCGATTCAAAAAGAAACTTCAAATCCTTAAAAAGGAAATTCGGGCATGGATAGGTCATTACAAAAAAAAAAATAAAAAAAAAAAAAATCATGATGGTCGTATTAATGATCTCAAATCCAGATTGAGGGGTATTGATATGATTGTAGATAGTGGGGGCGCCAATGATGATGTTCTTTTATCACGTGTTAATCTTTTAAAAGAAGTTCATGATATTGAAAATTCTATTAATCATGAGGGTCTTCAAAAGGCGAAGATTAAATGGGCGGTAGAGGGAGACAAAAATTCAAAATTCTTCCATGGAATGATTAATCGCAGGCGTGCCAACTTGGCTGTTAAAGGCGTTATGGTAGATGGTGAATGGGTGGATGATCCTACTCGTGTCAAAGATGAATTTAAGTCTCATTTTGCTAGCAGGTTTCAAGCTCCAAATAGTAACAGATGTGGTCTTAATTTTACGTTCCCTAAGTGTTTGAATACTATCCAGGCCGAAGAGTTGGAGAGTCCGATTTCTATCGAGGAAATGCGGAAAGCAGTGTGGGGATGTGGGGATAATAAATCTCCTGGTCCAGATGGTTTTATAGTTGAATTCTTTCGTAAATATTGGGACATTCTTGGATCTGATTTCTACGATGCGGTAGTGTGGTTTTTTGACAATGGTTCGTTTGCTAGAGGTTGCAATACCTCTTTCATAACTCTTATTCCGAAAATCCATGATCCCAAGTTCGTAAGTGACTATCGGCCTATTAGCTTGATTGGCTGTCTTTACAAGGTTATCACCAAAATTCTAGCTAACCGTCTTCGTTGATCATCCGGATCTCATATCGGATGTACAATCGCCTTTTGCCTAATAGGCAAATTCTCGATGGTCCGTTCATTATTAATGAATTACTATCTTGGTGCAAATATAAGAAGCAACAAGCAATGGTGTTTAAAGTAGACTTTGAGAAGGCTTACGATTTGGTAAGATGGGATTTTCTACAGGATATTCTCACAGCTTTTGGTTTTGGCTCTAAATGGTGTTCATGGATCCGTGGATGTTTACAATCTGCCACGACGTCGGTTCTTCTCAATGGTAGTCCAACCTCTGAATTCCAATTCCAACGTGGCTTAAAACAGGGGGACCCGCTAGCTCCATTTTTATTTATTCTGGTTATGGAAACTCTTCATTTATCTTTTGTCAGGACCATTGATGCGGGTATTTTCAAAGGTCTCAACATTGGAACGTCTTGTACGATGTCTCATCTTTTTTACGCGGACGACGCGGTTTTTATCGGAGAATGGTCTAATGCTAATATTTCGGGAATTACTAAAATTCTGAAATGTTTTTCTTTATTATCTGGTCTCAAGATTAATTTAAAGAAGAGTCATCTGCTTGGAGTCGGGGTCACTAATGAGGTTATTCAAGTTGCTGCAGAAAATCTTGGTTGTGCAACTATGAAGATTCCTTTTAAATATTTAGGTGTTATGGTTGGGGGCAATTGCTCCACGGTGCAGGCATGGGAGGATACTATTTCTAAGGTTAAGGCTCGCTTATCTAATTGGAAACTCAAAGCTTTATCAATTGGAGGTAGGTTCAACCTTCTGAGATCAGTTCTCGGGTCGACACCTATTTATAACATGTCCATTTACAGGATGCCGAACTCGGTTTTGCATATGCTGGAATCTGTTCGTAGGAATTTTTTTAACGGAGTCCATGGTGATGAGAGGAAAATTACATGGGTTAAATGGTCTAGAATCCTTGCATCTAAGAGTATGGTGGATTGGGTGTTTCGGTTTCATGCTTTAAATAGGGCTCTCTATTTAAGTGGATTGGAGATTCATTTCGAGGAATATGATCAAAAGGAATGATTGGAAAATTCATATGAAATATAAGATATTGAATTAGAAATAAATTTGGATTAAAATATGAAAATAGAAACATGAAAAGTAAAGTTTAAACTCGTAGCACAAAATAAAAGTGAAGAACTAAGAACTAAGGTCTAAAAGTAAAAAATAAATTAAAATCTAAAATGAAATTAAAATTATTATAAAATATTTAAAATTAAAATTATATTATTTAACATAATTTAATATATTAAATAAGAAATAATTGGATAAATAAAATATACTTGAAAAATTATAAATTAGATATAAAAATTTTAAACTAATAATAACTTTATATTTAATAATATATTAACTAATAATTTTAATAATTAATATAATTATAATTAAATTAAATAATTAAAATAACTTAAATCTAAAATAAAACTAATATTAAAAATAAAATTTGAAACTTTAAATTATTATAAAATAAAATAATATTAAAAACAAAATTAAGATAATATATTTAAATTTTATTTATTATATTGACTTATTTATTATTTATTAAACTAATAAAACTTAATAATAAATACTACAAAATAAGATTTGAAACTTTTATGACTAAAACTAATATGTAATAAGCAAAAACTAGAAAAAAGATAAACTAAGCATTGCTAATAAAATTGAAAAGAAAATCAAAAACTAAAAATATAAATAAAGACATCAAAATTGTAATATGACATGTTGAAAATTTAATAATGCATTTAACTACTTTATAAAATATACAACTTTAACTAAAGACATAGTAAATTATCAAAAACAAGATAATCAAGAGCAGTTAAGCTATAGTCAAAATCAGATAAAAGCTTGAAAGCTATACTTAACATATACAATAAAAACAAGCTCTATAAGATACTGAAAGTAAGCAGAAATACAAAGAGAACTAGACTAAAATATGCAAATAAGCACTAATAATGCAAAAATTGAATTACAACTAACAGCTAATTAAGCTATTAACCTATATAATTAAAGTTTGTAACGACTAAATTGATTTTAAAGAACTTTATCAAATAGAACTTAAATACTCAAAGCAACTAATATGTACAAGAAGCTATAAGCGATTACAAGAAGCTTATAATATGCACTAAACAAATGAGACACTAGATGTATAATCTAAATATACACAAATGAACTTACTTGAATTAGAATCTAATATAAGCTTATAGATAATTAGAATTATGAAAGCTTTGTTGATTAAAGTTTATAATAACAGCTAATGAAACTAGACTAACTTTCAAGACATTTGACTCATAAAACTTATACAATTTAAATTAGTAACTAAACGCACTTAAAGATTATCAACTTAAAAACTGATGAACTCAAAATATGAATAATTCAAACTTCAAAACATCTAATTCAAACATTGATTTGAACTTAATATCATAAGAAGTTTCATTTTTACAAGTTTAGTTAATGCAGATATCTAAAACATAAACCTAAAGAACTTTTAATGATCTAAACTTTGAATCAATTAAACAATAATACACATACTTTATAAGCTTACTATTTCAAGAAACAACAGATGAACATAACTTAGTTTCAAACTTCATAAACAACTTAATTCAAATTTAGCTTTCATGAATCACTTAATGAACATTAATTACAATATTTTAGATACATTTCTCAAACTTTTCAAAGTTAAACTTTGATTTTTCCAGATTATCTTACTAAACTAATTCTACAACTGATTCAAATAATCTAACTTAGATTAAGTATATGTAAATTTACAATCAACGAAATTGATACTGATGTAAGTAACTAATAAATTCAAGATGCACGAAACAGTTATAACAAGACTTAAATTGTTAGATACAAAGTTTAGATGAACTTCGTTCTAAATATACATTATCACTATAACTTGATATTTTTATAATTACATTGTCTAAATTTTTAACAAACTTTAAGATCTTCTAAAATGCTTAACCCAGTTGTCTTCTTTCCAAAACTGAACACATTGTATAAATTATAATTGATTTGCATGGATCATATTAGATGTAAGTTGTCAAAAAGTTATTAAAAAACTAAAATAAAATTGAATTAAAAATCTTTAATTAAATCCTAAAATGTTTTACCAAAACTTTACATAGTAATAATTACATCTTTTTGTTTTACAATAATGTGCTTGTCCAAAACGCCTTAACCAAATATCAAAGTTACCTTGAGGGATTCATAATTAGCATTTTTCTCGTAAGAACCGTTTAGACATCATGTCATGAGTAGAAGCATTTTATCATTTTGCCTCGACTAACTTGGTGTGTCGAGTAGCAATAGTCAAACAACGACTTAAGTTTTGTTGTATTGGGTGGTGCCGTGGGCTCTAGCTAGTGTTTTTGTCTCGGGGATGTCAATTGTGTTGTTGCACTTGGTGGTGTCTAGTTTTATCTTTTGGGTTTTGACTATGGATTCGTTCTCTGTTGTGTTTTATTTGCGTCATGTCATGCGTTAGGTGTTGTTGTTAGTCGGCTTAAAAGTGTCGTATTATTTTAACGACATGGTTAGTTTCTTATAATATTATAGTAAACTAACCAACACTATCATCTGTGACACTCTTTAAGTGACTAACAATTCTTTTGACACAAAACAATGTTCAGATTATACAATTTTGGCAGTCATAAAACAATAGCGGTTTAAAAATTCTCAATAAAAAAAGAAGTAACTCTAGTGTTTAAGATATACATATTTATATAATAAAATAAAGGATAATGATTAAAAAATAAGAAAATAAGTGTAACTAAGTTGTCACGATTTGTGGTTATATGTAGGCTATTCATTTTTTTGACCCTTATATTCTAAGTGTTTTGTATTTCGTTATTTGTGTGTATTATTTATTTCTATTTTTTTTTAATGAAAATGTTATCCCTCCGTTAACGATAAACAAAATGGTGAAATTGTCAAAAATTACACACATTTGAAATTCAAAAGTTTTGTTGTACAAAGGTAAAAAAATTAGTAGGCTACATAAAACCAAATTGCCAAACTATAAGTTAATAAATGTAACTAAATTATCACTAAATTGTTCTTACATTTTTTTGTTTTTTTATTTTTTATCTACTCTAAAATAATAGGAGTACTAATCTAACTAAAAAAGGACGTTTGAATAGATACGGGTTTAAAGGATTTCGTACGTAATCATAGTTGAATATAGTTAAAAGATTCATTAAAATATAATGATGTTTTCTAAATTTGATGTCTCAAGGTTGTATTGTAAGATCCACGTTATAACAACTAAGCAATTTTCGTTTACCATAAAATGTCACCAAGTCAACATTATTGTTCAGTAAATAAATCTTTTATATAATAAAAATTACATCGTTTCGGTGTTTTAAAACCTTACTCAATGAAAAAATTAGTCAATAGGAGGCTCGATTTCGCCGTAATGCAAAATCGTGTGATGTGATTGGTTGATAAAAGTCGAAATTAAATTGATTTTGGTTAAACTTTAATAAATTTGATGGAGAAATTTGGTTCATAAAAAAAACACATAAAAATACAGGTGTTAAATTTGTGAAAACAAAACTTAAAAAAAATGAGTTAATTAATAAAACTTTAGTGGTTGATTTTAAAAATTATATATAATATTAAAACTTCCATGTTTTTAATAAATTTGGATTATAAACAAATCCCCTTATACTTTATACTTTTAAACTTTATATCCTAAAAAATACAATGTATATGTTGTTTTAAAATAACAACATATAAATTACATAAGATTATAAGTATCCATTTTTGTACGTTCGATAAGATTCATTTATTTCGTTTTAAAATAACTTACATGGACACGAGTTTACATTTTAAATCTGTTAAATTCTGAACGTGAATATAACTATCAAATTGTAAGCACGGTTTACTTTAATATAAAAATATATGTGATTGTCTTATATGATGATTCATGTAATTCTTATTTATTTATACAAGGCTATCTAGAAAAATATTTTTATAGAACATCAACATAATATCAACGCTCATTATAAAATAAGTATACTTTAACTTTATCAACGCTTATTATGTGCTATTAAACTTGCATCATGTGTACAACATAATATCAGTAGTGAAATTTAAATAACAACACCAACATCTTTATCGTTAAATAAAATTAAATCTTGAGTTACCTAACAAAAAATTTTACAAAATTTTTATCAAATTCTAATGGATATAAATGCATAATGAAAAACTCATGCATAAGTATTGGTTGTACTTATATCACAATTTTTATGGGCAAATTCTTATATGTGTATATACTGAACTAAAATGTTAAAATAAATTTGATTTATGTGTAAATTTCGTGCGTACACGAAACTTATAACTATATATATTATATGTAATTACTTTTAAAAACACAATATTCAGTATTAATACAGAATAATTTTTTTTTTGTCAAAACCCTGTGCGTGCACAGGTATTTAATATACGAGTATATAATGAGTAAAGTTATTTTACATATCAAACTTTTATTATATCTGGGACATTTTCACCATCAATCTAAAAAGAAAATCGA